>JASDQU011246560.1:14887-25822 GCA_032191745.1 Picea mariana | reverse complement strand
TAGCATAAATAGCTTATACAATGTTCAAGAGATAACTCAAACCAATACAAATAGTCCTCCCCAAGATATGTGCCACTCTTCTTCTCCTCTCTCTAACTGGTAATTGCAGTTTGCCTCATAAGATAATGAGCAAGTGAGTTGTGTTCAAATGAGACGCTAGAATCCTTTATTTATACAAGTTATGGCATGTGTGAAGTGTCTCTTCACTGGCAGGGCCGACTTCTTAATCTGGGTGGGTAAACCCACCTTTATTATATTTCTGGGTCTTCTTATTAACTGTTGGGGCAAACTTCTTATTCTACCTATTATAATTGTCTGTTGACTAATCCGCAAAAGGGGATTTGGTCCTAATACAATTATCGACATGATTAATCCACAATGGGGATTAATCCTATAAATAATATATCAATAATAATAAGAATACTCTTTGCAGTTACATTATTTCAACATATTTACTGAATCAATTACTAATTTGCAAAGACCCTCACCTCTAACAATCTAGGTTGGTTTGATATCGAGATCCTATTCTTGAAGAGAGGTCATCCAGTGTGGCCTCTTCTCCCCAAGTTCCTTTCGAACGAGTAGATTTCTTACTGCAAGGTATGGGACGATAAATTTAGTTCTAGATTTCAATATATAGAGTCTAAAGTGTTTTACCGCTTTAAACACAACAAAATATTGTTGATCTAATGGTGGATAATTTAATTCTTCTCCTTTAAAGGAATAACTCATGAACAAAATGGGGATTTCATTATTATCATTATTTTTTTGGGTAAGTACTGCAACATATGATCTATCTGATGCAAAATTGTAGAGGATAAAGTCTTTGTCAAAATTGAGACTCATTATGGATGGTGCTTCTAGTATATCTTGTATGATGGTATTAAAGGCTTGATTTTCATGTAATCCCAATTTAAAAACAACATCCTTTTTTATCATATCTTGCAGGGGTCTAACCATCTCAAAAAACTAGGAAAAAAAACGTCTAACAAAGTTTATTTTTCCAAGAAAAGACTACATAGATTTTTTGGATGATGGTGGAGGAAGGTTGGATAGGGCTTGTGTTTGTTCAGGGTCTATCATCATTCCATTTTTGGACACTATAAAACCAAGTAACTTTCCCTGATCAATAACAAAAAATGATTTCTTTGGATTTAATGAAATTCCATACTTATGAGAATGTTCCAATACACTCCTTAGGTGAGATAAGTGATATATTTTATTCTTTGAAAAGACGGTAACATCATCCAAATAAACAACCACTAACTAATTTATAAGTCCATGAAAATATATTTCCATGGCCCTTAGGAAAGTGGCTCCGATGATAATTAATCGGAAAGGAATTTTACGATAAGCATAAGTGCCCCAAGTGGTCTAGAATATAGTTTTAATTTGATCCGATGGAGACATCAGGACCTGGTTGTATCTTGAAAATCCATGCAATAAGGATAGTCTCTCAGCACTGGATACTTCTTGTAAAATTGGTTCCATGGGATGAACAAGATAATTATCTTTGTCATAGGCTTGGTTTAAGTTGCATAAATCAACACAAAGTCATATTTCCCCATTCTTCTTCCTTACTGGGACTATATTGGACACCCATTGGGTATGTCAGACAAGAAAAAATGGTCTTAGCTGTTAACAACTTGTTCAAGTCTTTCTTGACTGTTGGTTCTAATTTTGGGTGCATCTTCCTTAGTTTATGCTGGAATGGTTGGACTTGAGGTTTCATGGGAAGTACGTGTTACATTATGTTTGGATCGAACATTTTCATATCCTCATAAGTCCAAGTGAACACATCTTTAAATTCTTTAAAAATCATAACAAATGATGAATTTTCTTTTTGTGTAAAGCCTGTGCTTAGATTAATGTTCTAGGGTTGATCACGTGTTCCTAAATTTATTGTTTCATATTGCAGCGAGGAACTATTTGTTTTACAGTTAACTATTCCCTTAAATTTGTTGTGTAGATTATAAAACGTTTCGAATCTAATGATAGATTTAGGGATCAAAATTACCATGTAAGATGAAGTCTCAGCTAATCATAGATCAGATATTACTGTAAAATCGTAGAGATTTTCGTCATGAGTTTTTTCATCAATTACAACACCTTGGAAAGTATCTTCCATATGTAAGAATTTTATGATCTGTTCATCATTGTCAAACAATCACCAATTTGTGATGTTATCTGGAATTGACGGCCTGGATATCAATTCAACAGAAAATGAATTATGAGAGAATCCTTCAGCAAGAAATAATATTGATGCTACATTTGCCAATAAGTCTTCTTTGGAATTGCTAGATGTAGGAATATAACTAATATTAAAGAAATAAATTTATTAATAAATTTTCATATCTCAGTTTGGTAGTTTTTAAGATGGGCAGATACACAGTGAATGGTATTTTTTACCTGCTTGACCATAATTTCATAATCGCAAAATACAACTAAACATTGGACGTTCAAGTTGATAGCTTTCTTGAGTCCCTGCAAGAGAGATTCATGTTCTTCTATATTATTTTTGCAATCAAATCCTAATATAAAAGAAATGAATGTCGTGTTACCTTTAGGGTCTATCAATAGATAACTGACACCAGCTCCTTCACGTGATTTGGACCCATCAAAGTAGAAATACCAAATTTTATCATTTTCATGACTATATACAATATTTATAGCATGATTAGAGGTCATTATTTGAGTGCAAACTAATATTTCAAATTGTTGATTTAGGTCTGCAACAATAGATATTTTAGCAACAAAATTCTCAAAGAAAGTGTTTATACCTTGATTTTCTAATGCATTCTCACTTGGGATGTGTAACTGTGTATTTTAAATAGCATTCCCTGTTGACCCTAATTTTATTAGGCTGACCATCGAGTGGCAACCATAGCTGAGACCAATCTATAGAAAAATAACCATGAAGTTGTTAATACCAATCCCTAGTGAGGAACATGCCATATACCTCTGGAATATCCACTATCACTATGTTGATTACCTGATGTACTTTTGGATTGGATGACAACCTGATCAAAACATATTTAAGCTCCCCAACCATCGTAACATTAGTTCTATCAAGATGAATGATTTTGATATCAGATAGTTTAACTTCAGCATTAATTATTTGACAAACCGACAGAGTCATCACATTTGATGAAGCCTCAAAATCCACCATACAATTATGTACATTTGTGTTAAAAATCTTGAATGTTAATTGAAAAGGTGGCATGTTATACCTCTTTCGTGGTGTCGAAGAAGGATTCAGAGGTTGTTGATTTTTATTTCATGCTCTAGAGGATATTTTATCTAGGTTTTCTACACTTTTATCTGGCATGGATGATTTTAGGGGCTAAATTTCGCTCATGGGCTAATTTTCCATGGTTTTTCCAAAAACGAGATTCTCTATTTTAAAAATGATTCGCCCAAATTCTATAGCATAAAATTATTTTACCTTAAAAATAGCCAAAATTGTATAAAAACTATATAAAATCATTAGAAATTTTAATATTTTTACAAAAATATCGCCAATCATTTATGGTTGGCATATGAAGGATTATTACGATTTGCCAAGGTTTCTATATTTTAAAATAAATTTCCATCCTTAAAATCATCCCTGTTATCTGGAGCATCCTTCTTTTTATTTTTTATTTTAGCTATACTTTTATTTGGAGCATCCTTCTTCTTATTGTTGTTGTTTTCATCTTTTCTTTTATCTGGAGAATCCTTCTTCTTATTGTTGTTGTTTTCATATATGCTTTGTAACATTTTCTAATATATGTAAGGGAACTTAAGAAACTCATAGATTGAAATATTTCTGTCTAACCTCTTAAAATCCTTAATAGGATCGTAGTCTAGATCAAAGAAAGAAAAACTCTTCGATGTTTCATCCTGCTTCTTTTGTTTTGATGTTGCATTTTTGTTTACACTAGATGGACATTTGGTTTAATATTTAGGATCATATTTACTATGAGTATTATAAGGATGTTTATTACTATGTACGGTTTCAATTTTGGCCTGAAAAATGCTATTTGAGAAATGTCTGAAAGTTGGAGGGGATGAATCTTCTTCATTGGGTGTTTCCTCCTCCTCATTTTCTACCTCATTTTGTTTTTTAGTTGCAACATCATAAGTATTTTCATCTCCATCTAATGAGGCTTGTATAGCTTGGTATAATCCTTCTAAACTCATACCTTCAGCTAGAGGGGTTGGCTTATTGGGAGGATTTTGAGGGGGTCTTCTAAAAGGTATTCGATAAATTCCTTTTCTAGAAGATCCTTTGTCAACATCTCTTTTCAGATCTACAACCTGGTTGGATAAGTTTTGAAAGGATTTTTGCAAGCTTTCCATATATATGGGTTCTTAATCTTTCTTATTAGAAGGTGATTTAGTGAGAATTTATATCGTCTTCTTAGAGGAAGAAGTTGGTTCAACTTTGGGATTTGTATTATATTTCAAGCTAAGCATATCCTTTTCAATGAGAAAAACTTCTTCAAAAGCCTCTAATAGAGTATTATTTTTGTATCGTTTAACCCACATTGTTATAGTATGATGTAAATCTTTATCATAATAAGCAACGATCGGATTTTCTGCAAGGATATTATTTTTTAGTGTAAGAAATATTTGGTTAAAAACTTTAAATTTTTCCTTGGGATTCATCTTGATACTATATAGCTCCATAACTAAGAATTTGAGAGATTTGTTGTCTCCAAATATTTCTAAGAAAAAGGTTTCAAATCTATCTCAGCAAATACTATTTTGAGGTTGTTGTGTGAAGTACCATGTGGATGAATTTCCTTCGAAGGTATAAGGAAAAATCTTGCATATAACATCTTCATGTTTTACATTTCTATTCCTAACAACCAACATAATTTTTTTTATATGATCCTCAAATGACTGTTTAGAATCAGGGTCAAACTTAGGTAACCATTTTTTAGGATGCCTAGGTAAAGGATGTTGTGGTCCTCGTATGGAAACAACATATTGGTTAAGCTAAGGCCTAGTGGGATTATTTTGATTATCCATATGGGATGAAATCTGTGAGTTATTTGAAGTTTGATATTGCTCAGAAGATGAACTTTCTTCATCATAGGATTCTCCTTTTGAAGGAGGTGGAGAAGGGTTGAGTGGTGAAGGAGGAAAACCATATCCCCCAACACCTAGAATAAGTGTTCCAAATGGGTTAATCAAGATGTTGTGCAGCGCGTAATTTGGTGTACCAGTGACAGGAGTATCTTCTTGTTGATTGGGAAAATTAAGAGGTTGATGCAATTGGTCACCCAGTTGTCTGAGTTTGGCCAAGGTATTGTGGGTTCTTATTACTGATTGGTGGGATTTATGGAGAATCTCCTATAAGTCAGGTCTCTAAGGAAGAGGTGTCGTAGGTTCGACTTGAATGGATGGAGAATGTTGTTGTAGAAAAATAATAGAATTAGTTTCAGAAGTAGTGTTTGTGTTGAATACAACAGTGGAGTCTGAGCGACTACGATTTATAATTGGAGAATGATTTTTAGGAGGTGTTTTTTGGCCTCCACATGCCATTAATATCTTTCATACCCTCCTTCTAGCACCATTTTTTGATGGGCATACGTGAACGTTCATCAACTAGAAGGGAGAGTCCAGTCTGAGATTTCCAAGATAACCTAAGTCATTTGTAGTGACCAACCCTAATGAGTTTAATGGCTCTGTTAGTAGATAAAGGGATCTAATCTAAACTACACAGATAAAATAACGAACTATTTATTAACGAAGATATACCATATACTCACATTCTCTATATACAAAGTATATAAATAAATAAGTGTAAGATTTAAAAGAAACCTTGGAAATTGTTGTTGTACAAGAGAACCAAATCTCAAGAAAAATATAAATATATCTAGAATATACTACAAATTGAATTTCAACCTTAAAACTAAAAGAGAAAAAGAATGAATGTAAAAGTTAATTTTTTATCTTAAATAAACCTTTTATTTGAGCTTAATGTTAATCTACATTCACAAAAAAATATAAATCAAAACAAAAGAAATAAAAAACACTAACCTAATAGCCATCCAGTATTTAAAGAAAACTTTGTGTTGTTCATTTATGTATAAAGATGCTCCAACAACTTGCCTGTCAAGAGAAATATATGGAAGAAGGTTGTGAGATTATAAGATCATTAAATCGCCTGAAGAAAATCACTTCAACTGACAATTTAAATATCATTTGATATGCAGAAAGAACTTTTTTTTAAATTTGATCCTTTGTGATAATATGATGGACCAATTGACAATAAGAAAAGAATTTCAATTATACAATTAAGTCTTTGCAAATTCAAAGTATATGAATAAGCTCAATATAATTCGCATTTTGCATCAAAATGATACAATCACAAGTACCTAAACAATTTGGGAGAAGGAACTGTTAAAGATTGACATAATTAACATAAAGATGATAGCAATTAACCATGTATTGAAAAATATACTAAATATAAGTTTTGATCAATCCATGAATAATTACTCAAGGATTATGAACCATATTGAAATATGTTATAATGAAAACCAAAACCATTAAACTCATAGGACAAAATCCTTAAGTAACGTATAATTCTGTATCCTTCAAAAATAATCACTAGTCCACTTTCCCATAATTTTTCACCATGTTTTGTTTCAAAACAACATGAGTATTTAAACACAATAGTGATCAACTCTCATATCCACAGGATAGAGGTAGATCCTTTTAAAAATATAGAGGTTGGAATATCAAATCCTAACCTAAGTTTATATCAACAACATTTATAACAACTTATACAAAGTTTGTTATAATAACAAAACAAAAACACAAACTATTTGGAGATAGATTCTATTACTAATAAAAAAAACAAGAAATTTCATGATCTTCACTGGCCAAGCAGCGCTTATGGCATCCTTTAGTTTGTTTTGAGACCCGAAATAAAAAGCAAAATTTAATTAGAAATAAAATCAACTAAATTAAGACTCTTTGATTTTGTAGCTAGTCTAAAAACAACAAAACAACTAATGCTAAGTAAAACAAACTCAACAGAAATAAAACTGAAAAAAATTATTACCGAAATTAAGCATCCGAGAATGAAGAAGCGTGCATTTCTGATCCAATAGTAGTATTGACATTTGTTGATTTTTTAACGATAATATCTTCAGAATTTTTGGGCTTTTTACTTGCCCGAGACATTAATTGTTTTGCTTCAATCTTTAATTTCTTGTTATCTCTTTCCAGTTGTATATTTTTCCTCATTACTTGGTTGAGGTGCATTTGCAAATACAAGACATTCGCATAATACCTTTGAGCCCATCCTAGGAATTCATGACAGCACTCAGGTTCTAGATTTTGGATGGATTGTTGTTGATCTGTCTCTGAGGGTATTTCTTGCACAAGTTTGGTTTTTAAATCAGCTTGATTGGCTGAGAACCCTTCACAATTTTGAAGGAAAGGAGGTAGATTTGAAAAAAAATCATACTGGATGTTAACTATATTCTTCACATTCTTGACTTGTGTTTTCTAAAGAATATCAATCTTCTATCATTATCGTTTGAATTGGGTTGTCCCCTTGTCTATGTTTATTTCTAACAATTTTGGATAGAATGTGACAAGCCCTGAGATTTTTAAAATCGATTTCGCAAAGATCGTGTGATTGTCTTGTTTTTCTACCTTGCTCTTTGGATATCTCATCAATCGTTGAACACGTGGGCTGTGAGTGGTTTCAACATAACCCGATGATTAATTCTTCAGACAGCTAAGGACAGTTTCTAAATACCTTTTGGGAACAAACCCTTTTCTTTTCAGTATTACTCATGTTGTAGGTAATACATTTGTTTGGTCATCGAGGGACACAATGGGATCATCATGAAGTTGAATCTCAACATGAATCTCATGAGGTAAAGTATGATGAGATAAGGACTCTTCAACAACCTATGTTAAGTTGATGATAGGGTCACTATGCTTGGGTGAGAATTGATTTCTTATCAGAAATATTTCCTAGTCATCCCCTGTGCTCGTAAGATGAAATTCAACTAAGTTATGAATGAGACCATGATGAAACAAAATAGTTTCAAGGTTTTGAATTGACATTGGTAAAATTTGGACATTTTTTGCAAACTTTTGTGTAAATAAAAGGGTAGGTTTAAATGAAACCCATGAAAATTCATGAGAAATCGTATATGAAAATAGAAAATAAGGTCATAGAGTCCCTCCCAAGTAATAAACTGTTTAATTATTAATAGGAGATTGTTCCATTTTCTATGAAATATTTCTAACGACATACCCTTAATGTGGTATCACGAAGGCTTTGATGCCAACAAAGAATGACATGGGATATGATTCACTTTCATGTTTTTGAACCACTTATCTCCTACCTAAGGAATACCTGTTGCTCGAGCAATAAATTCTTCATCGACCTGTAACTGCACATCCCCAACCTTAACCTTTGTGCCATCAAAATTTTTGGAAAATTATATAGCCACTTCGATGTTGAATCCCTAAAATGATTGTACAAACCCTAAACAACTGACCTGGGAGAGCCTATCGGTCACATCATCATGGTTTAGAAACGTTTGCAACCCATTTGGCTCTATTCTTACTACAAGAGCCATAATATTCCAGAAAGGGTTAGCAATGAAGGAAGAACAAAAAATGAACATGTAGGTTTTATGATGGTGAGGACACATGTAACAACCCTAATTAATTATTTAATTATCATGATTAAATATTAGTTTAATAAATTATTAAGTCAGATTTTTTTGAAGACTTATTTTATAATATAATTGTATTGGTAGATGGACCAATTTATGGGGGTGGGGGATAAGGTGGTTGAGTTTTAATGGGGGGGTAAGGCAGTTGGATAAGGGAGGAGAAGGAATATAAGGCAAGGGAGAGGAATCGGGAAGGGGGATATTTTTGGGTTGAGAATATTTTCAATTAGGGAGAAGGAGAAAAAAATTGGAGAAGGGAAGGAGAAGGGAAGAACAAGTTTGGGGACTATGTATCTGTTCTGCATCTGTTTTTCTTACAGCTGACTTGAGAACTCTTAAAGGGGGCACATTTTGCTGGGAATTTTGGGCTCGGGAGCCAGGAAACCATAAGGAATCATGTGGCTAGGAAGCCAGATAGGTCGTTCCTAGCTAGCTGGGAGGTTAATTAGTTTGGGCAGAGCGTTAGTTTGGGCAGAGATTCATAACAACATCAATTTGAGGTAGATATGTTTCATTATCATTATTATTATTTTGTTGTTCATTATTGTTATGTTGTTCATTATTATTATGCTGAACATGTTGTTCATTATTATGTTGTTCATTTTAATTCTGTTGAACATTGTTATTATGTTGAATAGTGAATAAAGAAGAAAATGTGATAGAATTTCTATATTTAGATTTATGTTTATAAGGATTTGTATGGACGGGATTTACACATGGTATTAGAGCCAAGTTTAAAAACTTGGACCAGGCCCTACCCACCTACCCACATGTAAGAAAGAAAGTTTAGGAATGTTGTACAAACAATAACCCAGAAAACCTTAGAAATTGTTGTAACTTTGAAGGGGCCTTGTTCACCTTCAAAACTATAAGAAGCCTCACCTATAAAAGCTTCAAAACTGTAAGAAGCCTCACTTGTAAAATGGGCATAAATAAAAATAAAATTAAGCTTGACCTATAAAAGAGGTAGAGAATAATATATATATGTATGTATGTATGTATGTATGTATGTATGTATGTATGTATGTATGTATGTATGTATGTAGATGAGCTATTTAAAAAAATAAAAATAAATAAATAAATAAAATAAAATTATGTAGCTTGATAAAAAAAAAACCTGCAAACCAAACCCTAAGTCAACTAAGCACTAAATTCCAAGTCCACCAACTGTCAAGAAAACACACCACACAATAGTGAAGTCTGAGTCCACATGTCAAAGAACAATCCAACACATAAACCAACGCAAGCCCAACACAAGCCCTCTGATCTATCTTGACCCTAAGAGTGACCCCCTCGTGGATGTTGCCTGCATTCAGGTAAAATCTATGGGAAAATGTTAAAAGGGGTGCTATATCAAAACCTTGTGGATACTGCAGATACCAATGGATGTGGAATCCACTCGTCTATGGCCCTGGTCATTCACATTGCATTTTTGTAAGGTATTCTCATCCCTTTGTTTGAAACAAAGGTATTATCATCCCAATATAATACTTCCAGACCGATCCAGGCACCTGCAACATAATGCAGGTTAGCCACGCATTCAATACATCAATCAAATACCAAGTTCCATGCACTAAGCCAAGGAGGAGCCTATTGAGTGAACTATGCGTCCAGACTAGACTAAGCACCTGCAACATAACACAGGTTAGCAAATAAAACACATAAACCAAGCACAAATGCCAAGCACATCAATGTGATCCCACGAGTGCAGACTGCACTACACATCATACAGCAGTAGTTTCAAAAAAAAACTTTATATAAAAAAAACAATGGAGGAGCCTAACGCCTAGACCAAGCCCAAGAACCAAACAATGGAGTAGCTCACAAGAGGCAATAGCATTGCACTACTCATAATACACTTGATTTTATTTTTCTTCCATGGCATTGGAGCTTCCTTTTCTTCCCCCCCCAATGACGAATGATGGTCACCACATCCAAATCATGCTCCTTGTCATATTGCAGTGTCGCTCACTCTGCAAGAGTCTTGGAAACCCTATATGCCCAAGTGTAATGGAAGGGCCCGACATATTGAGTGTCAATCTAGGGAGAGAGGAAATATCCCACACAAAGCCAATTCTCATGCAATCCACGAGCCAAGACAACACAGCACAAAACACCAAAGGCAATACCAAACGTTGAGTCATAACGAGGAGGAACCCACATGGGGCCATGCTGAGTGCACTACACCCAATGCACAGAGTGTAGGCCAACAAGATCAAACCTTCAAACTCTGTCAAGA
>JASDQU011246560.1:691-14668 GCA_032191745.1 Picea mariana | reverse complement strand
AGGTGAAAACGTAGGCCTCTGGACTTTGGAGTTGCAGACTGGAAGAGGCGGCCTAGGGGGGGAGTGTATGCAAGAAAGTGGGTGTGGGGTTTTAGGATGGAGAGGCCAGGGAGAGTGGGTGTAGGGTTGGGAATTGAGAGCAGGGGAAATGGGCATGTGGGCCTCATGTGAGGACCCGTTGTTCCAGAGTTTATACTTAAGACTTTAAAGTATAAAGTCTAGGCATCCAAAAATAAAGAGGGTTTTAAAATATATAAAGAGAAAAACAGTTATTTAGGAAAGAAGCTATGGCTGATTTCTGAATTGTCTTTGTCTAGCTTGAAAATGTTCCTGGATGCTTATGTCTTGTTCAATGGCTCCCCATGAATGTTCAAGTTCAACCCGGGTGGTGGAAGTTTCCAAGATAGTATTAAACAACCTTAAAGCAATGTTGGTCTGATCTGTGAGCTCGGGTTCACTGTTGGGTTGTCTTGCAACAAGTACAGTCATGCAGGAAAGGAAGGTTTAAAGATCTGTTGATTTTAGATTTTTTGTTTTTATTTTAGATTATATGAGAAAAATTCCCAACTTGAATTAATAGTATAAAAATTTTAAAGGTCGTTTCCCATATCTGAGTTAAATTGAAAATAATGCATGAAATGAAAGAAAACATAAATTTGTTGAACAATGTGAGGCATCAACCAGGGATGAATATCACTTTGTAACAAAAGAAGAAAATAGAAAATAAAACTTTAATGAAGCATAAGATATGGTAATCTAAGTAATTCACGGGTCTTGTGTCTGCTAATAGCAAACATAGATGAAAATTTGTATATAATCAGATGACTAAAATAACAAATAACCACAGTAGATGTTGTACTAAGTTGTAGTTAAAAATTCATCAAAGATATATAATAAATGATGATGAATATGAAGTAACAGAGGAACACATAACTCAAGCTTGATGGAATATGGAATCTTCAATTTGCATTTGTATTAATTATTGCAAAGGAAAAATTTCTCTGCTACAATCTGCCAGGGAAAAGCCCACTCTAAGTCTTTTGAAATTATATTTATACAAAGTTTTTCAACCCTAGATGGTTGGAACTCTCCTTATTCCTATATATTTAATGGTTACAAAAATAAAGACTTGAACCATTCCACTGGTTTCTTTCCTATCTTCCTACATACACCGGTATAACGGGTAGCATGTATCGTTTCATCATTTCTTTGAAGTACTTGCTTCACTTGTCTCAAAAAACTCGACACACCTCCTTATAAACTGTGTTCATCTTTGTGAAGGCTCTGATGCATCTTTCGCTTCAAACAAATACAGATTCTTCTGAATTTTCAGCAACCTATCCTCAATCCTTTTATCCTCAAATTCTACTGATTGTAACTATAAGTTAGGCTTCACTACCCATTTTTCCATTTGTGCAACATCGACCTGTATCAACTATGAAATTTCAACTTGAGCTTCATGTAAGCTTTCTTTTATGTTCATTTGATGTCTTATAACATTGATCTATCCAAGTAGTCCAGAGAAATCTCTCTTTCCAATGTCTAGTAATTTTTTATCTAACAAATCGAAAGTATCTTCAGATTCTTCCTTTATCTCTTTGGCCATTTTCCTACTTTCAAATATATTGGCCTCCCATACCTTCAACATGATATCGCCTATGATTTGTTCAGCGATAGTTAATTTAGGAGTTACTAGTACCTCCTCTTTAACCGAAAATACGATTGCCTTTTGGAAAGAGGCCCGAGTTGTTGTAGCCTCTTTTTCTTTGAAAACAATATTCTCCAATGATTGACTTACATCTCGAAAATGGTTTTGAATGATCTCTACTTTATAAAATAGGATTTGTTTTTCTGCCTATAGCTTCTGGTGCACTTCCAGTGCCTTGGCTTGGAATATCATTATATTTACCACCTGTCTTTCAGTAGAACTCAATATATCTTGCAACTGCTATACTAATTCCTCTTGCTTGATGACTTGCCCTTGACTAGCTTACATCTTCTTATACATCTCATCTAAACTAGACTTGAGTAGTTGAATCTCCTGTTTGTCAGCAACTCTGGCTTGTTCCAGTCCTTTATTTATCTCATCTCTAATATTTTTCTTTGTGTTCCTTATTTGGCTTTGCAACTAGGCTATCATTTGATTCCTTTGGTTAATCCTTTCTTTCAACTTATCAACTGAAAACAAATTGGCTATTGCAAAAGATCCTAAAGAGGCTGCTACCTCTGTAGCAAAATCCTCTTCCTCTAGATTTTTTCCATCAACAAGTAACCTGTTTTTTTTTACCATTGTACCTTTTTTCAGGTGCATTTCTTGTTTCACTACATCTTTCCTCTTCCTACTGAAAAAGAAGTTCGTGGAAGGTATTTCTTCAATAGAGATTTCAATAAGCTCTCTTATATACATAACTTCAATATGGGGAGTCCCAAAGGTTGACTGTAAAGCATTCAATGATGTAATAGGGCTTCCTAACTCCATGAGTTGTGTTCCCTCTACCGTTTTGGGAATATCGGCAGGAATAGTTGACGATGAAGGAGGAATCAGTTGATTTGGTTTTAAAGGCGTCTCAGATTTGGAATTTGTTTCAGACCCTGGATGCTCTATCTATGAAGTTTTTGATCTTTGTGAAGGCATTTTAGAATTCTTTGGGTTTTCCTCTGTAGTCCTTTTATCCAAAGACTTTAGTTCAAAACCTGGAGGTATACTTTCTTGTTCTGAAGGAGGGTTTGTCAATTCTCCTTGAAGTATCTTGGGCAACCCAGCTCGTTTGTGCTTCTGGAAAGAAATAAATATGGTATGTAGGTCAGGTGGTAACACCTAGACTCTGTCTAATATCTTCTCATAGGCTATGGTTCCTTTAAATATGTTGTCATAGGGGGAGTCTTCATGCTCATACGTTTTCATATTGCAATGAGCTAGATGATTTCCCACAATTTGATATGGATCATGACTTATAAGTTCAACATCTACCAGTGTAATGTCTTCAATTGATGTAGCTTCTACCTTGGAATGGACAAAATTTAGCAGATAAAACCTCCCAATATGTACAGGAAAAACTACCCAGAATTTCTTTTAGACTGCTTTTAACTCTTTTCCAATGCCTCTTGTTATTATTTGATAAGCTACTTCTCTGCACACCAATCTATTAGGGAGAAATTTTGGGAGAGCATGAGGGGGAATTGAACATCCGAAGACTTTGACATAAGAGAAATTCTCTTCTTAAACCAATCTACAGTTGTCTTGAGGTTTCCCATGATTTGCTCTGAAATCTGAGGGGGTTGGTATCCATACAATATTTGGTGTACAGGAATCACTGCATAGTGACAAATTTCATAGAAGAAATCTTTTTCCTTTTATTCCCATAGTTGAGAGTGATAAAATTGGATGGGTTCTGCACAAGTTGGATTCCAGTTCCAATTCATCAATGGGAAAGGGTTCATATATAAGATAGCATCCATGAAATACACTTCCATATAAAATACGTTGTTTGTCCTTTTGACTTTTCCATTTGGTACTCAACAATATCCTTGGCTAGGTTATTTGATAGAATCTTACCCTAGTTGAAAGTGTAACCCTCGGCTACCTCGTGTATAATTGGCACCCATTCCGCAAGGAAATGGGTAGGGATTTTCCTCCTAAATAGTCTACATAAAATCATTTCTATATAAACTATATATTCATTTAGCGGTGTTGTGGCATAAACACCATGGGTATCAGCTCTAAATTTTGCTGGAATTCCCCACCATCCTTTGATTATATCCGGATAGGTTTGGTCAAATTTTGTACACTCCTTTCGTTGAAACTCTTCTATGAATTCAGAATTATAAATATATTTAGAAATAGAGGATAGATTGTACATGAATGTGTTCTAGCTTGAAAGAGACGATGACAACATTTTGATGATTCACGATACTCCTATTCTGTACATCGGTGTTCATCAGAGCCCATTTTATCATGTCACTATATGGCATGAGCTTCAGCCGTGTAGCTATTTTATGGAGCTCATCCTCTGCTATATCTCTGAGTTTATTTTCAGTCTTATCAGTCCTTTCATTTCCAAAATTGTCTGGGCAATTCCTAACCTCATGCTCCAAAATTTCAAAAATTTGCATCCAGGACCTGACTGAATCTACAACATGTGGTGTGGTATCAGATAGAACATCTGAGTTCGGATTTGACCTTTCTCAGGTATCATCACTTTTTTTCTGTGTTTTCCTGGGTGCCATGATACCTGTGATAAAAAACGAGTAGTTGTTATAGAAAAGAAGGTGTAAGCTTTCTCAGATACAACTTGCTAATTTGTTGAAAGTGAGAAAGAAATTTGAATTAGAAACCTGTATTCGCCTTCAGCCTGCCTTAATTAGACTGTGCTTCTACGGGTGATAAATTCATTCACCTTAATGAGGAGACTACAACTAGAGATACATGTCTTACACTATAATATATTTCCATTAAGTCATAATAAATGTTGCCCAATATCTGCGATTTAATACCGGGAGTTTGGATGAAAAATCATTGAAGAATATCGAAATGTGAGAGTGCGAAAAACCAATTTACCTCATTAAGTTTTTGTTTAAATGTTAAAATAATCATGTTTAAGCGTTTAATACTTTTTGGGACCTCATGCTTTTGGATTTTTTGGACATGATGAATAATAATTCTCCGGTTCCTAGAAATGTGACTGGTTAATGATATATTAAGTATGTCAAAACTTTTAATTAATCACATTTTAAAGGGGATTTCATGATTTACACACTGGGATTCTGAGCTATTGTTTGAGGTGAGATTTCCGAAAATGAAATTACGATAAGCTTTGAATTACCATTTAACGTTCTTAATCATTCTTATTAACTTGATTTAATTTCTTTAAATTAAGCTTTCGTGACTTTACATATCGGGGATTCAATAGCATTCGACATAAGAAATCTCGAATCCCTAAATCATGATGGGATTTATTTACTACTAAGCATGTTTTAACTCAAAATAAGAGGCGATTAGACCATAAGATTTTGGGGTTTCAGGTATCGTGACTTTGACATTTGCAATGTGTGTAAACTCCTGAATCATGAAATCGCAATGAGGATTATTAACATTAAACCTTCTTAATTTTTAATAAATGTGGCTTAGCTTTTAACAATTTCATGAATTCGAGAATCAAGGCTTTAAGGGGGCTCAATGTTGATCCTTTGTATTTTGCGAAATGTCGACTCCCGAAATTTCAAAGTAAATCTTCATTAAAATTGATATGTTGATAAAAAGGCGGCTCCATAATAAACTTTTAGATAAAAGAAACTACTTTTTAGTCTCAATTTTAGAAAAAAATACATGTTTCAATATAGGCTCCATCTAGGGATATTGTCTCCCTGCAGGACGAGAAGATCATGTAGAGCAAGTGCCTTTAATTGGGTAAAAGGAGTCATTATTTGAAGTTCTGTGAAACACATTTTGGAGAAAATACAAAACATGACTTCATGATTTCATCTTCAACTTTGAAAACTCTCAAAACTATGACATTCATTGATTTCGAGTTGGGCTTATAATAGTTTTCCTTTCCTAAAAATGACCTTAGATTTGTATAAAGTAATCAAAACAACCTTAATCATTCTACCAGGTTTTATTTGATTTTGTTCGCATCAAGGGGAAGTATTTTCAATATTTTCAGTTAGGGAATCCCATAAGCTTAGAATGTATATCTAGCCGAAAAGAGAAATAGTTACCAGAGCATCTTATAATTCATGTATGACATCCTATCAGATATGTAGACATTGCTTCACTGCCAGCAAGCCTCTTCAGTACCACGGTGAAGTTATCAGATTTATCATATTGAATTTCTTTTCACCACTTCAATTAGTTATTTTTAGCATTTAAATACTGAGATGAGGGCAATCATATAATGAATTTCCTTTCATCATCTCTCTTGAACTAGATGGGGGAAATCATTTAATGAATTTCTTTTCACCGTCTGTCTTGTTTCAAAATATGAAGTGGGGGAAATCAATCGGTATGGAATATACTCAGGAAAATATATGTTTACAATTTAACAACAGAGGTCTGTCAACTCACTTTAATTTTTCTCTGGACTAATCCTCTCCTAACCTTCAAATATCTTTGCCTTCATGAAGATTTCAAGGGGAGTTCTTATTATATTTTTTAGGGAGTTTCCTTGAGAGAAAACCAATCATTTTAATCATGTTAGAATGACTAAGAGAATTAGGATTATCCTAGACATAATTCTGGTTAAGCTAAATTCAGAGGAACTATCATATCTTTGCCTATTCTCGTTTTGAAAGTTAGTTTATGAGTTTCCAAAGTTTACGTGAGACCTTTCTCCTCTATGAGGCTTATGTGAAGAAATCAAGGATCAGGTGAAGAAAAAGATCGAAAATAAACGGGGAAAAAACAAGAGGCTTCAAATATTCGGTGATAGATACAATCACTCTTTACTAGCTTCTCACTCAACCTTTGAAACTTTTCCTCAAATTATTTTATTGCTTATTTTTCATATAGTTTTATTTTTTTCTATTTTTTTTTAAAGTAGAGAAAAATTTTTAAACTTAAAAAGTTGCTTTTCATTTTTTAGATTAAAAATTTAATGATGACATTAGAAACCCTAGAATTATTGTCTTACATTAACATCTTATAGGACATTTTAAATTGAGTTTTTAAGACATAAATTCATACCTTAGTAATTGTTTATTCTTCTCGTCGAACAGACAGTTAGTTTATTACCTTTTTTGAGAGACATTTAACGTGAGTATTCATGTATGCGACCTTTTGATATTTCTATTCTCTTGGCTTATCAACAAGTCTCCTGCAATAAGATAATCATGATATCTGTCAGGGATTCTAGTGGATTATAAACCTTCTTATTGCAGTTTTTTACCTATTTTGTATATATTATTTTTTGTTTTTGTTTTAAAAAGACCTTTTATATTTACAGTAAAAATAAAGACTTACCGAAAGAAAGGTAAATATGAACAAAATATGAAAACAAACCGGTATGTACAATGAGATTTCGAAAACATATTACGGCATGAAGAGCTTAAGGTACCGTCCGTTGACAGGGGCAGTAAGAATCTTTTCGTCGAGGTTTTCCAATAAAAATGTATTCTTTCCCTCAAAGGTTGCAATTTTGAATGGTCTGCACTAGATCTGATCAAACTTACCATGTTTCCCAGCATCCTCTTTTCGGGCTCCCCATTTTAGAACCAAATCACTAGGGAGAAATTCCCTATCTTTATCTTTTCGGTCAAATAAGGCTTTCATATTATCTTGATACTTATGTACCTTTTTGTCTACTTCTACCCTATTTTGTTGAACTTCAATAAGCTGATTTATCCTCCTGGTAATTTCATTTGGTTCTTCTTGTGAGCCTTGCCATAGTTTCATTACTGGTAGCGCTAGATTTATTGGTAAAATGACATTGGTACCCTATACCATCTGAAATGGAGACATTCTGATTGACCGTTTTGTGCCTATCTTACTAGCCCATAGGGAAAACTTCAAATGCACATGCCATGCTTTCTTATTTTCGTTTAGTACCTTCTTGATTATAGTGATCATGATTTTGATAGATGACTCAGCTAATCCATTACCCTGTGGATAGTAGATCGTGGAGTGTCTTAGCACAATATTGTATTTTTGGCAAAATCTTATCATGGCCATAGACTTGAAGGCATGAGCATTATCAATCACTATTTTTCAGGGATAGCCAAATCATGATAGGATATTCTCCTCCAGAAAGTTGATCACTACTGCGTCAGTGGAATTTTGCATAGGGATAGCTTCCACCCATTTAGTGAAATAGTTCGTTACGTTCAAAATCCATTTGTGTTGAGCACTCGAGTGTGGATGGATTTATCCAATAAAATCAAGACCCCATTGCTTAAATGGATCTTCATTTTTAACTAGCACTAAAGGTAATGTCGGGACTTTCTGCTTGCCTGTAAACAACTGACAAGGATTACAAGTTTGGACTTTAGTGTTTACAACAGTGAATAATTTCAGCCAGTAATATTTGGCTCTTAGAATTTTATAATCTTTTTCTCTCCAAGCATGGTGTCCTCCACACACTCCTTCATAGAATTCATCTATAACCTTTTTTGTTTCAGATTCAACTAGGAAGCTCAACAAGAAACCCAAGGGATCCTTCCAATACAATTTACCATCTATAATACAATATTTTACAGCATGTAACTTCAATGTCCTAGATTTAGATGGAATTAGTTCACTGGGACACTAAAGGGTCAGTAAATAAGAAATGATATCGTGGTACCAAGCTGAATAAGAGAATTTTGGTAAAATTTTTGTTGTGGGCACAGTGACATCAAGTTCATCTATCTCTAAGAATCCTTCGTTCCCTTGTAGATGATTTATTCCGAGTGCTTTCAAGTTTGATTCAGCTAACAATTTAGCCAAACCCTGACCTTTAATAAATTTGGTTGGTTTAAATCCCAGGTCGAACTCCTGAATTTTGGCTAACCATCTGCCTCTCCTTCCATCACTATTAGGTTGAACTAGTATATCCTTAATAGAAATGATAGGTACATAAGAAATGATATTTGAATGCAGTATGTAGGTTATGAAAGCTTTGAGATCTTTCACCATCACATAATCTTGTTTTTCCAATATGCCATATTTTATCTTAGCATCTCTGAGACTTTTAATAAATGTTTCAATGGGCTGCTCAAAACCCTCATCATTTTTCTGTAACAATACAGCTGCAATAGTATGTTCAGAAGCAAATGAAAAAATAAAAAAATCTTTCAAATAATCAGGACTCACCAGTACTGGGGCTTCATGACCTTCTTAATGCATTTGAATTATTCCTTAGCCTTATTTTTCCACTTTATCTCGCTATTCTTTTTAAGCATATCTGTAATAAACTTTACAATTTCAGCAAAATTTGGAATGAATCTTCTCAAAAAAATTAGTTTCCCTAAAAATGATTGAATTTCTTTCCTATTCCTGGGAATACTAATAGTGTTTATTTCTTCGATATTTTTTGGGTCGATTTTAATTCCATCTCTAGACACTATATGGCCCAAGAGTTTACCTTTTTTCATTGAAAAATGTGATTTCTTGGGATTCAAAGACAAACCAAATTTGCGACATTTTTCGAAAGTTTGTTTGAGGTGTATTAGATGTTCTGCATCATATTTAGAGAAAACAGTTAGATCATCAAGGTAAATAACAACAAGATCATCTCTTTCGCTGATGAAGGCGTTGTCCATAGCTTGTTGGAAAGTTGCTCCTGCATTCATTAAACTAAAAGGCATTTTTCCATACATGAAAGTACCCCAAGGGGTAGTGAACACAGTTTTTTCTTTATCATCTTGATGGACTGCAATTTGATTGTAACCTGAAAAGCCATCGATCATAGACATCTTGTTGTCTCCCACTACTTTCTCTAAAACGTGATCCATTTTAGGCAACAGGTAGTTTTATTTAAGTGATGATCTGTTTAGATTCCTAAAATCCACGCACAGTCTAATTTCACCATTTTTCTTTCTTACTGGGACTAAATTAGCAACCCACTTAGAGTATCTTAGTGGGACAATGATTTTAGCATATAGAAGTTTCTTCACTTCTTTCTCAATTACAAGTAGTAATATAGGATTAATCTGTCTGAGTTTCTTCCTAAAAGGTTTGACACCTTGTTTCAGAGGAATTTTGTGTTTCATTATAGTAGTGTCATAAGTTTTCAATTCTTCATAGGACCAAGAAAAAACGTCTTTATATTGTTTAAGGAACTCGACAGACTTACTTTTAATTTCAGGAGAAATATACTCAGATAATTTTACCAATCTAGGATCTTCGTTAGTTCCTATATCACAATCTTCAACCTCTTATGGCTGAGGCTGTAAAGTGGATTTCGCAAGGATGTCGTCATGATTAAATAACCTCTCTAAGGGGATTAGGACTTTGGGGATCTAAATATTTTTCAAAATAAGCATACGATGATTAGCAATCTTGTCTTGAAACTCTTGGGGATATTCCCCTTCCTGCATGATTCAAGCAGGATCATTCTGGTTTTCCTAGTCGACATTTGTTTCGGAAAAATCATCTACCATCTCTAAAATTTTCTTGATCTATTCATTATCCTCAAAAACATGCCAATGTTGTATGTTATTCGGTATGGAAGGTATGTGCCTCATCTCTATATGGTATTTAAGTTTAAAAACTGTTGGAGGCATAAAGGTTGAGGCCACTTTAGCCAGTGAATCTACCTGTTGATTTTCAATCCCAAGAATGAAATGAACATTAACTGATGAGAAAAATTTCTCAATTAAATCCCAGGCATGGTTTCTATAAGATCTCAACCTTGGGTGCTTAGCCTAGTATTGATGATTAACTTGTTTTATGATCAGTTCAGCATCACCATAGACTTCTAAGTTCTTAATTTTTAATTTTATGGCAGCTTCTAATCCTAGGAATAAAGCCTCATATTCACATACGTTGTTAGTATAATCTACATCCCACTACAATATATAAGAAAAAAGTATAATGAACTCGTCATCGGGTGCCACAAACAACACTCCAGCTACTGCTCCTTCATAGGATGAAGCACCATCAAAATACATTTTCCAAACAAGGAAACTATATACATCTTTATTTATTTTTTCTTCTTTTTCTCTTTCTTTTTCTATACAACTTTATTCTATACATACAGCAATATCATCATCAATAGATAGAATACAATTCCCTAAATCATGATCAACAATATAAACAGGGTAGTTCTCTAGTTTTAATGAATCACTTACCGCAAACGCCAACCTTGTTTCTTTGTATAAGCATGTGAATTGTCCTTTGAAGATTGGGATTGTGGCGTATGTCATATCCAATTGGAGGGATCCTCCAAGCTTAGTGCCCCAAGACCTGGATAACAACATTCCATATTTTTGGGGTATATCAACAACAACTACATCCATAACAATGCTTTTCATAGAAACCTGAGCAGGATTAACGACTAAATCCTTTATCATACCCACACATTTTACTTTTCTCAAATCGAACGAATATAAGTCTCCATATGGTCAAGTGATTTCGAGACCCAGCCTATCCATAATACCTTTGGGAATTACGTTATGAGAGGCTCCCGAATCCAACATACAATTGTGAAGTAGACTATCATGTACAGTTAACGTAATATAAAAAGGAGCAATGATATCTCTGGCACC
Source organism: Picea mariana (assembly GCA_032191745.1). Taxonomy (NCBI): domain Eukaryota; kingdom Viridiplantae; phylum Streptophyta; class Pinopsida; order Pinales; family Pinaceae; genus Picea; species Picea mariana. The sequence goes on along the minus strand of JASDQU011246560.1, from coordinate 3,487 downwards.
TTCAAAGTGTGGACCAAAGATTATATTGGGTTTATCGTCTTCCAAGTTTATAACATCAGCCTGACTTTCAGTATTTGAAAAAATTATCAATTTAGCAATTTGTTTCCTGTATGTGGGGTTTTTTGCTAGTTCAACCAAAGGTATAGGGATTTTGATTTTATTAATCTCATTTTCAAGAGTAAAATTTTCTGTCGTTTTATCAAATTCTGTTGTTTGAGCTTCTATCCCCTTCTTTTCGTCTTTACTCTTTTGTGAGTCTTTTGTTTCAGCCACAGGAATTTCCTCTTTCCTTGTGTTGTTGGTTGTTATTTGTGTCGGCTTTGTCTTGATATACTGTGTCAGCGGTCTTAATTTTAATAGTCTTCTTTTCAACAACTTTTGAAGTTGCCTCATTTGTTTCCCCCCTTGGTAGGATTTTATTTACTAGGGTGGTTATCATATTCCTGTTTCTAGGTCTTAGATTATACTTCTGGTGTAATTCAACCATTTTATCATCTTGTTGGCATGTTTTCAAGCAAATGTGCTTGTCATTGATGGCAAGATCAGAGTATACAGTGATGGAAAAATAGGGACAACATAAGCTTAGAAGAGATAGTGTAGAGGTGCACGAAGAATGCAAGAGTGTGTCTGTTTATTTGATGGAAAACAGGCAAGCAAGGAAGACTAGCAGCGTAGGAATAATTGCATGGAAAGATCAGAAGCGTAAACTACATTTCATAGTTTCAGATACCGAGAATTGGAGGAGTCAAGGAAGAAACTCACGACAAGAATGTTGAAACGGTGAAGTGTGAAATGTCGAAATCTCGAAAGAAGGAGGACAATTTCGGGTACCAAGAGTTGGAAGAGTCAAGACTCTTCATCATCAAGAGTCTTGGAATCGCGAAATGTGAAACGCTGAAATCCCGAAAGAAGGAGGACAATTTCAGGTACCGAGACTTGGAAGAGTCAAGACTCTTCATCATCAGGAGTCCTGGAATTGTGAAATGTGAAACGCCGAAATCCCGAAAGAAGGAGGACAATTTCGAATACCGGGAGTTGGGGATGTCAACAACTCTTACTACAGGAGTCCCAAAGTCGCGAAACCCGAAGTCGAAAAATGACAAATCGTGAAACGTCAAAGACTCCATACCGAAGGTTCAGATACTAGGAGTTGGGGATGTCAAGAACTCTTACTACAGGAGTCCCAAAGTTGTGAAATGCGAAATCATGAAATGTCAAAGACTCCATACTGGAGGTTCAGATACCGAGAGTTGGAGATGTCAAGGAATCTCACGATAGGAATCCCAAAGTTGCGAAGTGCGAAAAGCCGAAAAGTTGAGCTGACTCCATTTCGGAGTTTCCCAGACCAGAAGGTGGAGTTGTCAAGAACTCTCACGTCAAGAATGTTGAAATCACGATGTGTGAAATCATGAAGAGATCTAGACCGTTGATCCAACTCCATTTCGGATCTTCGAATACCGGGAGTTGGAAGAGTCAAGTGACGAGACTCTTCATCACAAGAATCGCAAAAGGCCGAAATGTGAAATGTCGAAATGATCGGAGCTAGTGCAACCAAGCTCCATTTTGGAGCTTCAGATACTGGGACATGGATCATCAAAAACTCATTGCCAAAGGAACGTTGAAGTGTCGAAAAGTGAAATCGCGAAAGCACCATATGGATAAGCACTTGGTCACCTCTCATAGTCACATGGTCAAAGAGCTGTAGAGAAAAGATTGAAGTGGAAAGCTCCTTTTTTTCGAAGTTTTGAAGGTTGTGACTTGGAGAGTCGAGATGCCACACAACAGGACTACTGAAATGCCGAAGTGTGAAATGGAAAAATGAACGCAAGATTCAATGAAGTCAATTCAACGATGCAGATGAATTTGAATAAGATCGGAGGGCTACTATTGCACTTCATAGTGTAAATGCTAGAAACAAATGATGGTTTCTGCCAGAGGATGAGCTCATCTATGATAGAGAAGACGAAGAGTCTCAACTTCCAGAGAAGCTAAGGAATCTTGAGATAACACCCAGTGATGTTGGATGTGTGGGGGAACCACCAGAGAAGCTGAAGAGTTGCAATGATGATCAGGTAGAGTACTCGACATGAGGAGTAGATGCAGGATAGATAGATAGGTCGAGGTTGGAGTGAGACAAAGGGGGTGGCATAGGAAAGTGCGAGAAAATACCTCGATGTGGAGAACAGTGGAGGGGGAGAGCATGTAGGAGCTTGGTGCAGATTGCATGCACAAGGTGCACAAAGACTCTAAGAATGCAAAACAAAGAAGAGATCTGTGTCATTGCGGTTGAGTGTGATTGAGGTGTGAATAAGGAGGTAGAGCACAGCAATAGAAATGCATAGAAGGGGAATGGTGCATTGAAGGTACATGGCGCAGACAGTATAAAAGGAAAAAGAACAGAAATTGAAAGGAGAGTGCAGAAGACATTGATGCGGACAGAGCAACACAGTGTAGCAGAACAGTGATGAGATTGGTAAGCCATTGAAGAACTTTATATCACTGTAATAAGTCATAATAGAAAATATTTATATTTTAGGGTGGTAGGGAGGTGCTAGGGAGGAGTTTTGTCCTCAGAGGTTCAAGTGGGTGCTTGAACACAGGGAGTTGTAGCTTCCATCTAGTTGCAGCCAAAGCAACCAGGGTGGTAGGGTGGTGCAAGGGAGAATTGTTGTTCTTTGTTATACAGGTTGGTACCTGTGTGACTGGAAGTTGGTGCTACCATCTAGTTGGTGCTAGAACACTTAGGGAGTTGGTTCTTCCTTCTAGTGGGTGCTAGAGAAACCAGAGAGTTGGTGC
>JASDQU011246559.1:15064-29128 GCA_032191745.1 Picea mariana | reverse complement strand
TGATGTGTTATAAGGTATGTTATTTTCATGTCATCTTACCATTTTTGCTATAACATTTTTTCTAGAACGATTCAGATGGTGAAATTTATATGGTATTGAGAATACATATCAAGGTAACTGTGGTAAAAATTTTAGCTCGTTATTCACTATAATTATGGAGATACACTCTGTGGAAGATAGGGTTTGTGACCAGTCCTAAAGCTAGTCAATAAACAGGTGTTCCGGGTAAAACAGTCATAACTTATTCATCGAGAATCCAAATGACGTGGGTCAAATTTAATTGGAAAGAGTACAGACTGTAGTTTCTTGTGTGAGAGTTTCAGAATCTGATTTTAAATATTGAGCTCGAGGAATTCTGTACAAATACGGTCTCCTGAATAAACCAGAATTGAACACGGTCTACCATTCTCTCTATAACTTCTTTTTGGGGAGGATTCAAGGAGTGAAACTTGGAGGAGTTTCAGAGAATACATTGAGTAATATTATCTACAATATCAGAGTATTCAAAGAATTGAAGAATTTCAGAAATTGAAGAAGTCTCAGGAAGCATTATCAGGTTTTATGTGATGATTGGTTGATGGTGATGTTTTAATGTAAAGTTTTATTATCTCTCATAGATTCTTGGGTGGAAGGAAGGGGCAAGGATGGAGAGTTAAAATATCTCTTGATATTGGAGGATTGTATCTTCCTCTTGGAGGTTTATCCCTCTCTTTACATTTGGAAGTTGTAGCTACCTTTGGAAGTCATTACTTCCCTTGAACAATAACTATTGATTATTTCTCATTTATTGTGCATGGTGTATTGTGGTGTATTGGTGAAACTCTTATACTATTGTTCATTGATCATTGGATTTAATTGAATGGTTTAAGTATAAGTTGAAAAAGGTTTTAAATTGTACTTGATATTGATTCACCCCCCTCTTAGTATCAACAGTGGTGTACAGAGGAAAAGGGCCAAGAAGTGGAGTTTTCAAGGCACCAGTGACAAGAACCTCGGGATCAGACCCAGGGAAGCATTAAAAAAAAAGTCGAGACAAAAATGAGACCATGGAGGAAGTCACTAAGGAGACTTGGAATGAAAAGAATGAGATTGGGAAGGTTAACGGGATGGAGGAGCGCAACCCCTGCAAACCCAAAACAACATTGATACTCAAGGTGGTACTGGAAGACCCACAAATGAAACTCTACAAAGATCAAATGAAGATGCATGCACTCATATGAAAATTCATGGGGTTATGGCCCAGAGAAAGAACTCTGCGCAACTGGATTAAATACTATTGGAAGCCAAATGGAGAAGTGGAACTCCACCTAGGCTCAAAGGGTTTCTTCACAGCAGTCTTTATTAACCTGGAGGATAGGGACAGAATCTTCAAGGGAGGTCCATACTTCCACGCCTCAGCGGGACTCTACATGTAACCCTAGAAAGAAAATTTTTCCCCAGAAAAAGAAACGTTCAAAAAGGTACCAGTATGGCTGAGACTCTATTCCCTACCCCTAGACTATTGGCTTCCCTCTACCTTTGAAGAAATAGGAAACAAATTGGGGAAATATGTGAAGACCTCAGAAGCCACCCTAAAAGAAAGATACACATCATATGCAAGAATCTGTATAGAGATTGACGTTTCTGGAGCACTCCCAGAAGCCATAAGTCTGGAATTTAGGGATGAGGAATGGATCCAAAACATAGATTACGAATAGATCCCCTTTAGATGCATACGATGCCATGAGCATGGACACTTGATCAGAGAGTGCCCTCTAAACAAAAGGCAAGAAGCGGTAAATACCAAAACAAAGCAAGATGAGGAAGGCTTTATAACCATGAACCCCAGGAACAGAGCAAATAAAAAGAAAAATAAAAACTCGACAGGAAATACCCAGGAGACCCGGAATATGATGGAAGGAAGGGACCAAACAAACAAAGGGACAGCAGAAGAAAAGGACTCAGCAAAAGTTCCAGAAGTCAAGGACCAAGCAACAAAAGAGCCCACTCAACAGTCAAACATTACAACAACTCAGGGGAGTTGCGCAACCTCGATGGACGGAGAAACAAAAAAGGACAACATTGCCATGCAAGATGCAGAGGATGATGCAAAGATGACCCTGAGTGAAGTAGGTACAGAAGACCCCGATCTCAGATACTTGGGGGAAAGGGAAGGGATAGACCTTCTGCACATATTAGAACAATGGAAAAGGCAGGGAGTCGACATCGTACCAACAGAGAAACTCGATCGCATCCAATACCTGTTCCTCCTATGGGAGGAAGACAAAGATAGAGGGAAAAAATGCACACATGTGGAGATAGGACACCTAGGAGTGAAATTCAGTGAGGGACAATCGCGGCCATCACCCAAACAGACGAGAAGGAAAAAAGGCAGGAAATCAAACACCGTAGCACTACAGGAGCTGGGAGCGCTACTGATAAACTCAGGTAAGATAAAGAAACTCTTTCCCCACTCTCCCCCACATGTTTAAAAATGAAGGTTATAACTTGCAATATAAGAGGCCTAAACAGCCCAAGAAAACAAAGAATCCTTAGGAATAAACTAAAGCAGGAGCAACTAGATCTCTATTTTATTCAAGAGACGAAATGTACTACAGATAGAATGGAGGAAATCAGTAAACAACACTACCACAAGTACAATATGGTATCCATCAAAGACCACCAAAGGTCAGGCGACATACTCACTCTGTGGAACCCACAAATCCTACATTTAATAACAGCTGAGGCAACCAGGTACACCCAAATGGTACGCATGCAAATCATAGGAAATATTGAGGAGATTCTATGCAGAAATGTGTATGGGCCCCACGGGCCAGAGGAAAAGAAAGGAATGATGTGAGACCTAGAATATATAAAAGGCTGAGCCACCAACCTCCACTAGATACTGGCAAGGGACTTCAACATTATCACCTCCCTTTCGGAAAAGAGGGGTGGTACGAGAAGATTGGATCGGGATGCAGAGGAGTTTTCAAATTTTATAGACAGAGAGGAGATGGTAGACCTCCAAACCAAGAATGGCCAGTTCACCTGGACCAATAAACGGATGAACCAGCTCCAGGTAGCTACAAGACTTGACTGATTCCTTATATCAGAGTCAATCATCATGCAGGGGATAACCTTAGACTGCAACATCCTCCCCTAGGGTGGATCTGATCACTAACCAGTACAACTGGAAGTAGGCTTCCAAACAACACCTAAGAACAGACCCTTCAGATTCGAGAAATTCTGGATCGATCACCTGACTTTCAAGGAAAAAATCAAACATTGGTGGTGGGAGGAGCAACCAAAGCAAGGGACTAGGATGTTCAAACTACACAAGAAAATTAAATACATCAAAAAAAAACTCAAGGAATGGAACGAGAATATCTTTGGGAATATAAACACAGAGAAAAATGACATCGAAGTAAAAATGAAAAAAATCCAAGAAACTTGCTTACGAGAAGGCTATACGGAGGACTGAGAAAAGGAAGAGCTCCAAATGACACAAGAATGGGAGGCACGATGCCAGCAAGAGGAAACACTCTGGAGTCAAAAGTCTCACATCTGATGGCTAAAGGAAGGAGAGAGGAACACCAAGTTCTTCCACAGAACAACCATGGCCAGAAGAGCCCATAAAAAAATACTGAAGATCAAGGACGAGGATGGAATCGAGTGCGAGTCACATCAGGAGATCGAAAGTGCTCTGGTCAGCCACTTCCATGGGATAGCCTAAGAAACGCATCAAGACATATCGGAGGCCATCCAGAAAATAAACCAGCATATTCCACACCTGGTTACCGAGGAACAAAACATCTTCCTGAAAAAACCTATTGCCACGGAAGAAGTTGATCAAGCTCTCCAAGAAATTCCCAGTGGGAAAGCACCAGGTCCAGATGGATTCACTGTAGAGTTCTTCAAAGCCTGCTGGGAAATTGTCAAAAATGACATCTATAAGGTACTAGAGGACTCTAGAAGGTTTTCCTCCATCCTTAAAGCACTAAACGCAACCATGATCACCCTAATCCCTAAAGAAAATGAAGCCAAAACCCCGGACCGATACAGATCCATAGCACTTTGTAATGTGATCTACAAGATTATCTCCAAAGTCATAGAAAATAGATTGAAACCCCTCCTACCTTCATTGATCTCGCAAGAATAGGAAGGCTTCATGGAAGGTAGACAAATAATGGACAATATCATCCAGGCCCATGAGATCATTCACACCTTAAAACTTCAGAAGAGGGGGGGAATGTTAATATAACTGGACCTAGCAAAAGCTTATGATAAAATTAGCTGGCATTACATGATCAAGACTTTGGAAGCCTTGGTTTCACCCAGCACTGGATTAGTTGGATTGTCAGCCTAGTATCCACAACAAGCTACTCGCTACTAATCAATGGAGCCCCAACCAAACCTTTCTAGCCCATGAGCGGGACCAGACAAGGCGACCCGTTGTCCTCCTTCCTGTTCATTCTAATGATGGAAGGCCTCAGCAGGAGCATAAAGAGCACAACAACAACTAGAGAAATAACAAGGCTCAAACCCTTCGAAAATTTCCCTACTTAAACCCACCAACAGTTTGTAGATGATACACTCCTCCATGACATACCCATGGTCAAAGAAGCCAAAGCCTACAAATGCATCCTAGAAGATTTTGGAGAAGCCTTGGGTGTTGAGATCAAACACTTCAAGTCGATGATCTTTTTCTTTAATACCAACCCAGCTATCCAAAGCAATTTGACCAACATTCTAAGTTTTGAATGGAAAACACTCCCAACCAAGTATTTTGGGGTTCCTTTGACAGATAAAGTATATAAGTTGTCAACTTGGGAAGGAGTAATAAACATGTTACAGGAGCGGGTAAAAAAATGGACGTATAGGTCCCTTAATATAGTTGGCAGATTGATCCTAACTAAGACTGTCTTACAAGCTATCCCAACCTATATGATGTCTGTCTTCCCCACTCCATAGGGGATCCTACAAAAAATCAAATCCATCCAGAGGGAATTCTTGTGGCGAGGTGCGAAAACAAAGAAAAAATGGGCCTTGGTGGCCTGGGAGAAAGTCTGCAGGCCAAAAAGAAAAGGAGGCTTGGGGATGCAAGATCCACAAACGACCAACAATGCATATGGGGAAAAAATATGGTGGCGTTGGGTCAAAGAAACTACAACACATTGGTTAAACCTATGGAAGGAAAAGTACGCATCGGACTCCCGCGACCAGGACAGAATCTGCTTTGGAGGAACTAGGGAAGGCTCAACCATCTGGAACCTAGCATGGTGCAACAAAGCATGGATTCAGACACACAAGTTTTGGGAAATTAGAAATGGTAGAATAGCCAGATTCTGGGAGGACGCTTGGCAATAGGAACCAAGGATGGAAAACCCAGATAGAGGGATACTCCAACAGGACCTCATCACACAAGGAAAAATAAATGTCTATTGATACTGGCAGCAGGGAATGAACCGCAACAAATGGAGAACTTGGGACAATATTATTCCTCAGAACAATGAGATACCCGCAACAACAATAAAAGAGGTGGAGGAGGAACTGGGCAGACAAAAAATAACAGTAACGGAAGGAGAAGACCAACTGAGGTGGGGAAAAAAGGATGGAGGGGAATTCAACCTAAAATAAGTCTGGCACTATATGGCAGACCGAGACCAAGATGACCTAGTGCAACACTGGGATAAGCTCTGGAATAGCCCCCAATGGCCAAATATTAGGATCTTCCAGTGGCTAATATTACACAACTGCATCCTAACTTGGGATAACCTAAGAAAAAGAGGTTTCACTAGTCTGTCAAGATGTCACCTATGTCAAACTCAAGAATAAACAACAAACCATCTCCTCGAAGAATTCCCCTGCACTTCAGAACTATGGGATTGGGCAGCAAGTATCTTCCTTCAGTCAGACAGGATCCATGGTAACATAGCCGCAACAATCAATCTCTGGAGGGAAAACTACAACGACCAAGCAGAGGTGAACCTCTGTTGGATCCTCACCCTAGGAATGATCATATGGTCGACATGGAAGGAAAGGAAAATGTGCATTTTCAGAAACCAAAGCTGGCTAGAAGGGAAGATCAAGGAAACAATAACCTCCATGATACATGAGACGATGATGAGCAACAACTTCTAGGAGAGTAGCGTGCAACCCACTGATCAGGATTCCAGAGTCCTAGAGGTTTTCCAACTAACAGGTGGGTGCAACCCCAATCCAAAGAGACAACAACAACAACTCCAAGTAGGTGAGCGCCACTGGAAACTGCCACCTCCAGGCTCTCTCAAGTTGAATTTTGATGGGGCGGTGAAAGGCAACCCAGGAAGAACAGGTCTGGGAGGAGTAATCAAGGACAGTAAAGGGAACATCATACGACTATATGCGGGGAGCTTAGGTAAATCCACCAATAACACCGCAGAATTCGGGGCCCTGGAGACAGGTCTCGAGATTCTCAGTCGGGAGGGGATGATGAATGCCATAGTGGAAGGAGACTCCGTGCTAGTCATCAACATAGTGAGAAAACTCCAAAAGGGTACTAGAATAGGAAATATCTAGAGGCACTGGCGATTGGCCTACCTACTAAAAAAAATCCAGGAGCACTTGCGGACAGGGATCAATGTGGAGTTGCGCTGGGTGAGGAGGTCATCAAATGGACTGGCGGACATAATAGAAATTGAGGGGGTCGAGAACGAAGGTCCATAACTGGACACAATCTGGAGCAACATTCCGCAAGGTCAATTCCGAGCAGACTACACCCAACTTGTGACAAAAGACTGGGATAATAGGAGTAGTACGGAAGATTATGAAAAGAATGGAGGCGCAGCAGACAATATAGGACACGTAGGTCCCAGACAGAATCTGATGGCCCACTAATCAAATAAGGTTGCAAATGAAAATGCACATCACACATCAGGCGAAGATACGGCACCACAACCCCATCAATAAAAAGAAGTACAAAAGTTACCCATTGGAAAGCAGAAGAGATAAATCGCAGGCGGAAACGGACAATGGACCTAACTCGCAGGCGGCAAAGGACGGTGGACAACAGGTCTCACCAGGGCCAAGTAGGAACACACCTCACCTAAGTACCGAGATGGGATCGGGAAAGGGATGGCGTACAATGAGTAGGGCAGAGCATTGGCACAGGGATAACGACAGGGTCATCAAATGCACACGCTCTGGAACAGAGTCTTCTTATTGGCAGGACCACCTTGATGAGCAGATCATGATTGCAAGGATGGGATCGCAGCCGGGTTGGCTCCAGAAAGGCTGGGACACCAAAACTTATCACAGAATGAGGCATTGCAATTACAGGGGCCACCTTACTTATCAGAAGGAGGTGCAACGAAACAGGGAAATAACCCAATGTAAGAACCACCACCTACAAGTTAATATGGTGCGCATGAAGAAAACCAACAGCAAGAAAAGGCCCTCAGGGAAAGGAACCTCCACAGAGCATCCATCGGATGACAAGAATTGAAAAGGTGGCCAAGGACGCAAGGAGAACCTTCCTCACGAAGGTAGACACCAAGGGGAAGATGATCATTAAAAGATGGGAGGGAGAATTTAACAACACCCGCAGGGGCAAAGCCTGGTCAACACTAACTCAGGAAGCATGGGGGATACATGACCTCAGAACCACAGAATCGAGGATAACCCTCTACCACAGGACGATGGAGGAAGCTTGGAGAACCAAAATACTGATAGGTAATATGTGTGGGAACTGGGGGGAGACCAACAAGAAGAAAACCAAAGAGCAGAAGAAAGAGCACACAGGAATTCTCAACTGCCTCAACAACCTGGAGATGGGGGTAAAAAGGCTGGTGGAGGACCAGAAAAGAAAATAGGAGAAACTAGAGCATATGGCAGGACAATTTCATCTCTATATACACTATGTCCATCATATAGATATCACTCCAGCTGACAATAATGGAACCCCAGCTTGCATCAGAAAGATACGTCTGGTGGAATAGAGGGAGGAGGACGTGACACAACATAAAGGGGACACAGAGCACCCCATCAACCTAGACTAGTGTAGGACCTGGCCAGACCTTATCTCTTAGAGTAGGATCTCACCCTACTATGTTCAGACTTTTTTTATTTCTTTTGATGAAGTTTTTTAGACTGGATTATGGTATCCCGAGTTGGTTTCCCATTGTGGTGACCGAGGCACTTTTTGTTTATTTTCAGATACTGCACTCCAAGGACCCCAGATATGGTTTCTGTTAAGGAAGATCCTGGGAATCCTTGCATCAGTTTTGTACTATAACCTTATAAATAAATATAGATTCACACACTCATTTACAAAAAAAAAAAACAATGACATCTCAAAATACGATGAAGAAGTGGCCAACTTTGTCAGAAGATTGAAAAAGAGAACCGATGGTAGATATAAAGATAAGCTTCCATTGATTTTTTTTAATTGTGATGGTATTGGTCATTTTGCTAACAAATTTCCTCATAAGAAAAAGAAAAAAAATGATGAAGATGATTCAAATAGAAAACAAACATATAAAGGCAAAAGAACCAAAAAGAAAGTCTTCAAGAAGAGTTTATCTACCAAAGAAGAAAACTCCTCATCAGATGAATATGAAGTCAGTAAAAGTGAGACATAAATACTTCTATTCATGGAAATAGAAGATTCTTATAAAGAAGACATCGAAGAAGAATATGAAGAGGCAAAAGTTGACTACCAAGAAGAACTGTTGAGTGCTATAGAAGTTATAAAAAGAGAAAAGAATAAAAACAAGAAGTTCCAAGGAGAACTAGACAAGAAACAAGACACTCAAGAACTAGAGAAGATGATCATGAAATTGAAGGTTCAAATAGAAGAAGATAAAAGAATTGAAGAAGCACTAAAATAATAGTTAGAAGAAAGAGACAAGATCATTGGAAATTTGGAATCAGAGATTATCACATTGAGAAAGGATCTTCAAAAGAAAAATATGTAGAACAACTCAAAATTTTTGGATGAAATTATCAGCAGTCAAAGGCTTAATCATGACAAGTCCGGACTTGGATACAATCAGACAGAAAAGGGATCAAGCTCCAAAACGACATATCAAGAAACATATACAAAAATATATGTAGAAACAAACAGAGGGGATAGGAAGTTCTAAAAGGAAGATCACAGGGACACTCTTACACCGAGAAGATTCGGATTTCAAAATCAAAGACAGTCAGAAAAAAAACATACCTCGAGAAGAAGAAGGATTCAAAAGAGTAACTCTTTTCATAATATATTCAACTCCCAGGTATCAAACTATATTTTTTGTTTAATGTTCTGCATGAAATAATTTTGGACATAAATCTACAAATTGCAGAGATAATAACAGGAAAAGAAACAACTTTGAAAGTCATACACAAAATGGTTATCCAAGAAGGCCTAGTGAAACACAGAGAAGAAGCTACAACAAGTTTGAATCATTGAGCACTAAAGTGGAATGCTACAAGTGCAAAAACTTTGGACACATGGCCAAATATTATAGAATGGCAGTCCCTCCTAGAGAATCACAACAGAATAACAACAATCACATACAAGAACCTCATAAGAGAACATGGATACGAAAGCAGAATCAATATAGAAATGAAGAATGCACATTCACTCTACAAGCTAAGCATAAGAAACGTGGTTGGTATGTTGACAGTGGTTGCTCAAAGCATATGATAGGTGATGAAGACAAGTTTCTAACATTGAGAAAGGAAATATATGGATTAGTCTCCTTTGGAAATGACGACTCAACTAGAATCATTGGAAAGGGGACAGTCATAATTGGAAACAAGGATAACAAGCTAGAAAATGTTCTACTAGTGGAAGATATGAAACATAATCTTCTAAGTGTAAGTCAAATGTGTGGCCAAGGTCACAATCTTATGTTCGATTCACAAAAATGTGAAATAAGAAAAGTAGGTTTAGTAAAATTGGTTGCAACAACTGTATGAACTTCAAGCAAAATATATGTATTAAGTGAAATTGGAAATGAAAAGTTTTGTCTACAGAAGGAAGATGAAGTTTGGATATGACACAGAAGAATTGGTCACATAAAATTCGATAACCTTGTCAAAGTCAACAAAAAGGAAGCAGTCAGAGAAATTCCCCTGATCACAAATACAACCAACACTTTATCCAAGCATTGTCAACGAGGAAAGAAAACAAAGACCAGGTTCAACTCAAAGGAATACTCAACGACAAGACCACTGGAAATTGTGCATACTGATCTAGATGGACCAACTAGAACAAAGAGTTTAAAAGGTGAGAAATAATTTATGTTAATGGTTGATGATTATACAAGAATGACTATAGTTTGTTTTCTCATGAATAAGTCAAAAGAAGTTGAAAACTTCAAGGTGTACAAGGAAATGGTTGAAAATGAAATGGATTCAAAAATAAAATGCTTGAGATATGATAATGGAGGAGAGTTTACTTCAAATGAATTTATGGATTTATGCAACAATCATGGTATAAAAAGACAATTCTCCATTGCTAGAACACCTCAACAGAATGGGGTTGTCAAAAGAAAGAACATGACAATACAGGAAATGGCTCAAACAATGTTAATGGATTCCAAGTTGACAGATTTTTTTGGACACATGAAATGCATACAATAGTTCACATTCAAAATAGAGTAATGCTAAAGAACAACAATGACAAAACTCCTTACAAGCTATGGAAAGGAAGACCAAGAAATGTGAAGCACTTCAAAGTCTTTGGAAGAAAATGCTACATCAAAAGAGAAGATGGAAGAATGGGAAAGTTTGATTCTTGTGTAGACAAAGGAAAGAATACAAATGTTACAATCTAAGGCTCAACAAAGTTGTGGAAAACATCAATGTAACAGTTGATGAGACAGGTGGATGAAAATTAAAGAAAGAAGAAAAAGAGTCAGTGGAACAGGTTTACGAAGAAGAAGCAAAGGATGAAGAAGCAACAGAAAGGGAAAATGAAGAAGATCAAATAGAAGTAGAAGAGAAAGAACAACAAGTACCTCCAAATATACCTAGAAAACGAATACATAAGAATCATTCATCAAATTAGATTATTAGGAACAAAGATGCAGGAGTTGAGACTAGAAGAAGAATTTGTTCACCAGAACAACTACACCTAGCACTCTTATATTCAATTGAACCAAATAGTTTTGAAGAAGCCAGCAAGGATGAATTCTGGATAAAGTCCATGGATGAAGAATTGGATTAGATAGAGAATAATGACACTTGGGAATTGGTTCCAAGACCAAGGTACAAGAATGTGATCAACACAAAATGGTTCTTCAGAAATAAATTGAATTAATATGGACAAGCTACCGGGAACAAAGATAGCTTGGTATGTAAAGGATATGCAGATGTTGAAGGTATCATATTTGAAGAGACATTTTCCCCAATTGCTAGAATGGAAGCAATCATATTGATACTAGCTTATGAATTTTCAAAGAATATTAAAGTGTATCATATGGACGTGAAATAATCTTTTATGAATGGAGAACTAGAAGAAGAAGTCTACATTGAGAAACCAAAAGGATTTCAGTTATAAAAAAATGAATATTATGTTTGCAAATTAAAGAAGGCCTTTTATGGTCTCAAACAGGCCCCCAGAGCATGGTATTCCAAACTAGACAAATACTTACAACAACAAGGGTTCAGGAAAGGAAATGCAGACATCAACCTCTACATCAAGGTAACTCAAGATAGTATTTTATTAATTGAAATTTATGTTGATGATATTATTTTTGGAAGTGATGATGACAGTTGAGTCAGAAATTTGCAAAGGATATGCCGAATGAATTTGAAATTTCATTACTTGGAGAACTATCCTTCTTTTTGGGTCTTCAAATATGTCAAATCAACCCATGAATTTTTATTTCTCAAACCAAGTATATCATAGAAATTCTAAAGAGGTTCGGAATGGAAGATTGCAATCCAGTCAGTACTCCTATGCAAACCAATTGCAAGTTAAGTAAATATGATTATTCAAAGTCTACAAATCAGAGGCAGTACATGAAAATTATTAGAAGGTTACTTTATGTGACAACATACAGACCAGATGTAATGTAGGTAGTTGGACAGGTGGCAAGATTTCAAGCAACACTAAAGGAATTGCATGTTCTAGAAGTAAAGAGGATATTCAGATCATTGTGTTTATTTTAAAAGGATAGAAAATGGAAGCTATATTGTCTTGCTATTGTATATAGATGACATGGTTATTGAAGGGTCTAACATTCATGATATAAATTTACTCAAAAAGAAATTAGCTAATTCATTTTTTGTGAAGTATTTAGGTGTTGCAAAGAAAATTCTTGGTATGAGAATAACAAGAGATAGGAAAAATTGCAAATTGCCATTGTCTCGGGGTGAGTACATAGAGAATTTTTTGGAGATGTTTAGAATGTAGAATGCAAAACCAATTAGTACACCTTTTGCCAACCATTTCAAATTAACCAAGGAAATGTGTCCCAAGACACAGGAGCAGATAGAATACACATCTAGGGTCCCTTATTCATCAACAATTAGCAGTTTGATGTATGCTATGGTGTGCAAAAGACCAGATATTTCACATGCAGTGGGAGTTGTGAGCATCTATATGAACAATCTAGGTAAAGAACATTGGAATGCAATAAAGTGGATTCTCAGGTATTTGAGAGGTACTACTACTCATGCATTATGTTTTAGAGGTTCAAACACTATTCTACAAGGATATGTCGATTCATGTATGGAAGGTGATAAATATAGCAGGAGGAGAACCACACGATATGTTTTTACTATAGGTGGAACAACAGTAAGTTGGATTTCGAAATTGCAAAAGGTTATTTCACTTTCAACAATGAGAGTAGAGTATGTTGCTACTACAGAGGCTAGTAAAGAGATGAGGAATTGGGAAAGAAGCAAGAGAATAGAAGGTTGTAGTGTGACAACCAGAGTTCCATTCATATTGAAACAAATTTAGTCTTCCATTCTAATGCTAAGCATATATAACTTATGTACCATTTCATACAATCTGTTTTGAAAGATGCAGAATCGAAGTTGGAAAAGATGCATACTAGACAGAATCTTCCAGACATGTTAACAAAGGTAGTAACCAGAGAGAAACTGAGTTCCTTCTTAGTTTCAGTTGGCCTTCAATAATGAAGGTGAAGATGATAAATTTTCCAAGTCCAAGATGGATCAAATTCCAGCATGTATAGCAACAATGGATTTGTTGTGATCAGTCTCTAAGTGGGAGATTGTTGGTTGTGGATCTTGATTATCTTCCTAATTCATATGTAGGTATGCCTATCTCGCTTTTGTTGGCATTTTGGGGGTTGGCCCCTGAATGAAGGGGCTCCTACCCCCCCAGATGGGGGGCATGGGGTCTAGTGGGCTCCTGAGGAAAATTTTGGGTAAATTTCCTTGTAAAATATTGTAATTTCTTAGTCAATCTGGACTATTCATTATAAGGTCGCAAATCTAACGTTAGAAGTTATGTTAGGATTTCTTCCCAAAAAAGGAAACCCATTTTTTGAATGAGGGAAATGTATTTCAACTTTGTATGTGAATGAATATTGTATTTGGAGAGAGGAGACTATGAGAGAAAGAAGAGGAAGTTACAACGGGTATGTTGTAGATTGAATCCCTTCATTTGTTGCATAATAATAAAGAAAGGAACTGATAATTTCTAAGGTGGACATAGCCCACACTAGGTGAAACATGTATATTTGTGTCTCTATTGTATTGTGTATCTTCTATGTTTTATTTCCACATTTGTTTTTAATTTTATTGCTTCGCGATTTGGTTTTTTCTAACAACCAGTTTTTCCTCCCTATCAATAAGTTGGACATGAGCCTTATGAAGTTCATGAACATAATTATACAAAACCTTTTGTTCATCTGCCTCCAAGCCCATATATACAATAATACGTCAATATTGATCCCAAATGATGGTAGGTCTAGGATTTCCAAATCAGTTCAAAGTACACCTCCCTTCCTCTTGTAGTTGAGTAATTAGGTTTTTTGGAAGAAATATATTGTGATCACAACAAGCAATGGAATATTTACCCACTCAAACTTTGGTAACCTATCCAAATATCCATCCAAGGAATTTACTAATAAGTGG
>JASDQU011246558.1:26017-36783 GCA_032191745.1 Picea mariana | reverse complement strand
AATTTATCCTCCCTTGAATTTCGGCCTTCTTTTCTTCACCTTCCCTCTGAAATTTAGCTTAGATATCCTTTTGTTACTTCAGTCACCTATAGATATTCAATATGCTCAAGTGTGATATAAAATGAGAGAGTCTTGCCTATTATTTATACTCTCCAAGTATCTTCCTTAGAAGCATATTCTAGGCCACTTTTCCCACTTTCCTTATTTTAGGGTCAACCCACTTCTAATTTCTCCATTAAAATTATTATTTAAATAATTTCTTTTGTATTATTTAAGTAATAGTACACTCATCACTTCACTTTATTATTTACCTTCTAAAATCTCTTAAACCACTTTGACTACTTTGACCTTTTGGGGCTTCTAGATGACATAGGAAGGTCCTCCAACTTCATAAGGCCATAACTCTCAAACTGTGAGGAGCTATGTGACGTTCCACATGCCACCAGAGGCATGACATGTACTATCCATCTAGTATAGTCTTACCTTCAAATATATCAAAACTCATATCATTATCCATCAAACAAAATTGGTTCCATTACCCAAACCTGGGTTCTCCAACTTCTCATGGCCATAACTCTCTAACCGTGAGGAGTTATGTGGCGTTCCACATACCACCGGAAATGGAATGACATGTACTATCCATATAGAATAGTATTACCTTCAAATATATTAAAAATCATACCATTATACATGAAACAACCTTTGTTCCATTACCCAAACCTTTGTGCTACCAGAATTCTCTACCGGACTTTCTTCAAGGGTTGACATCAATGGCAACCAACATTAATCAACAGTTCGAAACTAGTTAATATGACTTGACAACTGCCCTATCTTACATAGAGTGTATCTACAAAATTAGGATGACCCAGAAGATGAAATTTTTATCACAACTACCTTGATGATTTCTTTGAATGGATTTAAATTTTTAGGGTCTGAAACATCACATGAAAAAATTTATAGCGAAAATTATGCGATGGCTAAATTCAGGATGATTCTAGAACTCTATCTTACATAGGCTCTATCTCTAAAAGTATAAGGCCTCGGGAGATGAAATTTGAACCCCAAGTACTTCGATCTATCTAATAAATATCCTCTAAGGATTTCCTTATGAAACATCATATAAAAACAAGTCATCATGAAAATTCCAAGGTTTCTCAGATGCAGCAGTGAAACCCCAAGACCTTGAGCTATGATACCAAATGTTAAGAACCAAATATCAAAATAGCATAAAAAAACCTTAGAATAAGTACTCAACACCTTGACAAAGAGAGAATTTTAGATAATAAGCCTCTTCGAGGGGGAAACCTCCTTATACACCACATAAATTTTCAAATACAAGATGATTCCAAATGAAAAGGTCGCATTGGTATATATAGGAGACTAGGAGGTACAATTACAACTAATGGACCCAAGATGACATAAATAAAATAACAATACTAATGTAATATGCCCCAATTAAGGGGTAATGTGCCACTATTTAGGGCTTAACACATTCCCAAAAGAAGGTGTCGAACATGCCATCCATTCTGAAAGCAAATTACTCGAATACAATATATTCTTCCACTGTGTCAGATTGTTTCAACTTGGTCAAACAACCCAAATGATGTGTGTCATTGTCAAACTGTTCATAAAGATATACAACAAATTGGGTCCAAGAAACATACCCTCTATTTGAATTTTTACGCCATTGTCAGTGTTAAGGATCCAAATAAAGGACACCTATACAAAGTTTGGCCAAATTATCAATAGTGCCATGCAAGGATAAATAATGTTCCATTTGAGAGACCCATCCCATGGGATCCGAGCCATTAAATTTATTCACGTCAACTTTGGGAAGACAAAGTTCACAATGAGGAGGGTTGGAGTGAAAGGGCATGAAATGGGAGGAATTAACGCATTTTGGGTGATAATGTTGTTCAAAAGAGGTGGGGTCCCAAGACTGACTCATTCAATTGTGTATTTGTTTAGAAAAGGATTGAAAGTTGTTTTTCACATGTTCAAAGAGGGATTTCATTCGAGAATCGATGGTGGAATTGAGGGTAGTAATATTGGCATTGAGTTGTTTAATTCCAGTCTGGTTCTTGGTGATGCCTGTGGACATGGTATTGATGAGGTTGTCAAGTTCTTGGTTTCAAATTTGGGCCATGGTGGAGGGAAGCGGAAAGAATTGGGTCAGTGGGTATACAAAAAAATGGGTTATGGGTGAGGAGTACCACTACGGTCAGTGCGAAGAGAGGAATCCAATGGGATAGGTCCCAAATAATGGTGTCAAAGAGGGTGGGTGGTTCCATAGAAAAAAAAGGATTAGAAGTGATATATATCATTGTGATTAGGGCGAAGAGAGGAATTCGGTGAAATATGTCCCAAATAAGGGTGTTGGCAAGACCACTATACTCATTGTTTTTTTACTCCTATGGAGTTATACTCTGGTATGAAGAATACTACAGTGACCAAATGCCCAAACTTTTAGTGGTTAAAGTTGTGTAGTCATTTCTCAACCTAGATGCAGGAGGTAGGGTTGTGCTACATAATTTCCCCTCTATGTTTGTTCTGCTATGTTCTAGCTGCAAGGGTTAGGGTTTTTAGGGTTCCTATAGACAAGTGTTTTCCTTGTGCTATAGCTCTCTAATATACCAGTGGGGTCCAATAGTAGTACTCAGGCCATTATCTCATGGCACCAACTAAGGAGGCTTAATCATACCCTTAACTATACTACCCGATTACCCAAGTACATGAGAGCAGTCTTCTTGATTGTTGTTCTCGGTGCCACTATAGGAGTCAGGCAACCAATAGGTTGATCTATAGTTGGTTTCTGGAGACCTATGGGACTCCCTATCTACCCAAGGGTACATGGGAGTGAATGGAAATGTACATGTATTGTCTAATCCAGTATTTCTCAAAGGGGTACCAACAGGGGTTACAGAGGTTTCCAACAAGGTGAAATAGTGTGTTTTGAGTAACCCGTGAATCCAACTATATTTCCAGTGTGTTGTCTTCCCCAACCGCAATTTTACTCATTGAACAATAGATCATTGTGCTTTAAAGATGCCAACGGCACATATCTCTAGCCTGGAAAAGAATTTGTCTAAGATTCTGCAGAGGAAACTGCTCTGATACCACTTGTAAGGTACCAAATGCATTCTGCAGAGAAGAAACATGATTGTTATGAGAAATATCAATGGAAAGAGAAAAATATAGAAGACAATAACAACATAAATGATATCTTTATTTATATAAATCCAAGTTCATGTGCCTCTTCAAGGGGGAAACCTCCAACAGAGTAGAGCTCAATTACAAAATAATTATCAAAACAAAACTTTTCCATGCTTCTACTCCTATTTATATTATCTCAATCTTCTAGAGAAAATTATGGAGGAGGATATTTTTAGAAGTGAAACCTTCTATTAATCCTTATTATATTAGACATGATCACATTATTAAATAGGACTTATTTACTAACGTCATCCTTTATTGCATAGAAAACATATTATTCTCTCTATTTGAGGGGTTAGGAAGGTTAGGACCCTAATAGATGAACACTTTCAAGTGCCTTCAGGAGACACTTTGGTGGACCTTTATGATATGGTCCAGGTTGCTCCACTAATTGAGATGGTGATCAATTTCCATCAAGGCTAAGCCTTTCAATCCTCTCAATCACATCATCCAAATGAACTTCATGTTCTGATGAAGTGGTTGGAACTTCTTCACAAGGGGAAGATGATTCTTCAAAAGAAGATTCTAGATATTGATCCAAGATAGGGATCCCCCGTTCAATATGTGGAATCTCATCATCAAACTCATGATATGTCTTTACATGGGTGAATCTATCCAGATGATCAAGCTATCACTCAATCATTTTTCCATTCTTGGAGGATTCAAGAAAAATGAGATCTTTGGAAAGAATGAAATTCTTGTTTACCTCATCATAAAGATGATATTCCTTGGTGGTATTTGAGTACCCCAAGAAGATGCACTTTCGACTCCTTGCATCAATCTTGTTTCTTTTTTTTTAGGAATTAAGGCGTGGCAGTTGGAACCAAAGAGCCTGAGATGCCTCACCAAAGCAATGTAGCCATACCACATTTCATATGGAGTCTTGTTTCCAAGAGCATGAGATGGACTCATGTTTTTCACATATACTACACATAGAACTCCAATAGCCCCAAACATCAATTTCACATTTTTGAAAAACATCATGGACCAAACCATATTGAAGATAGTCATGTTCATTCTTTTAGCTACACCATTATGTTGAGGATTGTATGGAGAAATGGATTGATGTTTGATTCCATGTTGGAAAAGATAGATTTCAAACTCATTTGAAGTGTATTCCCTTCCATTATCAGTGCGAAGAGAGCCAATACAAGACTGGGCTTCGTTTTGGATTCATACATGAAAAAATTTAAAATTTTCAAAAGCCTATGATTTATCTTTCACAAGTACACCCAACACATCCCGGTGTGGTCATCAATAAAATTCATGATATATTTAGTACCATTAGTAGACAGAATAGGCATGGGGCCACATGAATTAGAATGTATCGATCCAATTTTTCTACATGCTCTGGAAGTGGAATCATGGAAAGGTTGTTTGCTATGTTTTCCAAGGATGCAAGCATCACATTGCTTCAATTTCCTAGGAATAGTAGGCAAACCAGAAACACAATTATTTTTCAACAAATGAAGGTTGTCATAATTAATGTGTCCAAATATAGCATACCAAAAGAGACTAGCTGGAAATGTACCTTCGTTGTGGTGAGAGACGTATGCAAAATTCAGTGCATGAGCAAGTGTCCCTTTCAACTTCAGCAATCTTCCATCCTCCACTCCTATCATAACAACCATGTTGTGAGAAGCCTTCCTTATTTTAACTTTGCCACCGAAGATATGAATAAAGGACTGTGTCATCGAATGTGCACAAGAGATATCAATTTCCTTCATAGCTCAAGAAGATAAAGTACATCATGCATAAGAAAATACGTAAGTCTAGGCAATTTAAGCCTAACAGTGTCAATTCTTAAAGGTTTGGGACTTTATTTATCTGCAAAATAAATTATACCATCTACATTGTAATTGAAATATTCAAAGAAGTCTCTCACGAAGGTCATGTGGCATGTTGCACCTGTGTCAAGAAGTAGTGCATCTCTCCAAGAAGCGAATGAAGTGTTTAATAAATCTTTAGTTACTCCAATATTGCAATGGGCAACAATATAATGAGAAAATTTAGGTGCTCTACCTTTCACCAAATCTGATGCTTTACCTTTGTCTTATTTTTTATCCTACTTGTCTTTTATCTTTTCCTATGGGGTTCTACATGTCTTTGCTTCATGTGATCCATTATTTCCACAAAAAACACACTGAAGATCATATCTATCACTTGATTGTGCCTACTCCCTGCCTCTAAAATTATTGTTTCCATGTTCTCTTTTACTACCTTCTCCTCTAGAAGAATCATGTGATTGATTCTTCCCTTTCTGAGCAAGACACGCTATCTCTCTAGTGGTATAAGTTATCTTCTTTCCAAAATATTTCTCACATTTTGCAACTTTATCCACTAAAGAGTCAAAATTATCTTTCTCTATGTTGGTCATCTCTCATGAGCTCTCTATATTCTCCATTGACGGGATGATAGGAGAAGATGGTTGCAATATAATTCAATATTTGAACAACCTCCTAGAGAGAACAAATGGTGATAATGTAGAAATACTTTGCATTTTTCTAGAAAAGAGAAATTCCAATTGTATCAAGACACAAATTGGGTTAAGGAACAATGGCCTTAAGGGAAATGTTGCAGAAGAAGCAAGGATCGATTAGTCGGTGGATTCAAATTTCCACCTACCATATAGAGGAGTAAATATGTGTCTCTATCCCATCTAAGTGTAAAGAAGGAGTTGGGAAAATAACAATAGTTGAGCCCTAATTGTACTCATTGGTTATTCCTTCTTTGTCGCTAATGGAGGATTCAAGGTAACGAGAGGATCTACAACCTGAGACAAATATGGAAAGGCATTCAATTGTGGATAACACATCAAAATCCTTAACAGTTTTCTAACTTGTCATGTACCATGTAGAGGTTAAGTCACATTATGGTAAGGGACCAAGATCGCATTTCTTGATAAACAGATGAAGATTGAAGTGCACCCAATCCATGAAAAGGCTCTTATGAACATGAAGAAACCCTTACTTCAAAAGGATTCTAAAAATCTCTATTCAACAAAACTCTCAAAAAACAACAAACGAATTTGAACTTGGGGTGCGGAAATAGGTACTTTGGGATCCCCATTTGAGATAGATAATAGACATTTCAACCTGGACTCATGCAATTTGGATTATAGTAAGGAAGTATATGAGATCAATGCAAAGTTTGTGGAGGTGAGAGAAGATCTTGAAATGTTAATGGAGTCTAGGGAAATCATTTATTTTGATGAGGAAATTGAGACTGTTAGAGATGTTGTGAAACATGATGGGCAGAGGGAATTATAGATTGAGCTTCCACCAAGAAATATGTGAACCTGCAACACATAATTCATACTAGAATATGGGGAAATTTTAAACAAAGGAGATGGAGCTTTCATTTTTGCATGAAATTTCACCCATTCAGGTTGTGTACAGATTTTTTGAGATGATGAATATTCAACTGGATAGGGGCATGAACAATGGAGTAATGTTAGACCTCAGAGGGAATAAATATATCTAAGATTCAGACGTATAGAGATATGTTTCTACATGTGGGGAATGAAACACCCAAGGGAGGAGAGAATTATGGAGTTAAAACCAACTATGATACCACTGATAGGCCATGGATGAGAAGAGGGAATAAGTAACTACACACTTGATTGGTTTTCATTAACATGAAACATTCATAAACACAATGTGGAGTGACATTTGGTTTCATCTTCCAAGAGGTTTGAATGACTCATCCTATTCACCTATGACTCTTAATGTTTCTCCTAAATAAATTTTACAATAATAATTACAAAGTACCTCAATCCCTAAGGATTAGGTATCTAACAATATGAAACCCACCATGTGCCCATAAATACATCATTGTGGCCATCAATTATTTTACAAGTGGGCCAAATCCATCCTAACCTTCAACAAGAAGGCTAACATGTTCACTTCTTCCTTTTTAACCACATTATTACTTGCTTCAATGTCCCTAAATTGTTGGTCTTTGACCACGACATACATTTCGAGAATGAAGTCTTATAAGATTTGACTTCACATTTAGGTGTTTCATATGAGTTTTCCACTACATACTATCAATAGGCTAATGATCGATTCAAGGCTATCAATAAATTCCCTAAAACTGTGTTACAGTGAAGAATCAACAAACATAAAACTAACTAGCACCACATGATTTTCTTGGCCTTATGGGCTTATAGGATATTTTTCGAAATCATTACTAGGTTCACACCTTTTCATCTCATACACAATGTAGAGGTGGCTTACCTATCAGGAGATCCCCTGACTTCATTTAGCCATTGAACTTCTCCCTGACGCCATTGACATAGAGAAAATGATAGTAGCTTTGGAATAGATGGATGAAGGCAATCATGTTGCATTATAGAACGAGACCATGAAGAAACAATTCAATGTCAATTATAAACATTAAATTCACCTTTGTAACTTTCACGAGGGTGATCTATTCATTTCCTATAATGTAACGAGTGAGAAGTTACGAGCCAAAAATTTTGAATCCCTTTAGCGTGACCCTTTCATCATCATCAAACACTACTTGGAAAAGGGTGCACATACGCTTTATTTCCCTTGAGGAAATCTCTTGAATGACCATATCAACAGGGATAATTTTAAGGATGGAAATTTATCTTTAAATGTAGAAACTTGGCGAATCTTACTAGTCCTTAATATGCCAACTATACAATGTTTGGAGATAGTTTTGTAAAAGTATTCAAATTTCTAAGGATTTTATATAGTTTGTATAAAATTTTGGTTATTTTTAAGGTAAACTAATTTTATCCTATAGAATTTGGGTGAATCATTTTTAGAATGGCGAATCTTTTTTTGGGAAAAAGCATGGAAAATTAGCCCATGGGCGAAATTTAGCCCCTAAAAGTTTCCCTATCTATCAACGAGTTATATTTTAAGAGATTCCAAAGAGACAACAATCTGTGGCTAGAAATTTTGAAATATATATAAAGGAAGCTTATATCTTTTAATTTTATAAAAATGATTGTCATTTGCTTTTTTTTAATCGCTGGAAAAATCAAGAAATAGTTTGTACTTATAAGGAGATTAAACAAATTTGAGATTTCTTGTTTTTCTATTAAGGGTTCTCCAACAATCATATGGTTATGGTCGTCAGTTGGGACGATATCTAGAAACACTCTTTAATGCATATTTTATTGAACTTTAATTAGTCATAGAAGTATTTGGGAGTTCACTGGACCACCTAGCACCATCACCTTCTAATTTTTTAGAAACAACTTAACCACCAGATCTTTTCATTTGAGGTGATTAACGTGACACACATCATAGATATACTAGATGTGATTCTTTGTGACCACATACCTATCCCCTAGTTTAAACTAGGGAACCTAATATGAACCATTTGGCATCCAATGGCATGTCATGTAGATTAGTATTAGCTTGAGGGATGTGTTAGGTTACTAAGGGAAGGCCATCCTAACTAGAGAAGGATTCAGGATAATCACTCACTAAACATGATCATGTGTGTAAAAGGTTTCAAAATAATTAAGAAGGGGGTTGTTAAAATATCCTCTAACTAAAACTACCATGTGAGTTATTTGAAATTGTCATGAGTCCTTAATGGAGTTACGAGAAGAGGAAAAAAAAATTCCTAACACCAAAGACATCATCAAGAAAGAATCTAACACGATCACCTTGCAATGTAACATGTTGGTCTTTTTGCTTGGCATCCCTCCCAAGGAACAACTCAAGGAATGCATGAAAGTTAAGTAAAGGAAGGAAATGAATTGAATCATTCCCAAAGAATCTACTAAAGAAAGAGGGCCCTCGGTTTTGTAAGATAAATTGGGATTCATTGTTCCCTAGGAATGGAGGGATTTGGAAATTTAGGGGCGACTGACTAATTTGTAAACTGCCATGGATATTCCACTGAAAGATTTCCTCACAGTAGATCTTATACTATTATGAAATATTAGATTATGCAATTTATTTCCTTATATATCATATTAGTTATTACTAGCTTATTGTTCTGATTTATGAAAATAATTGAAAACTAAAATGAAAGAAATGAGCAAAATAACACACCATCCACACACAAATTAACACAAGATATATCATGGGAAACCCAATATGGAAGAAAACTAGGTAGAAGGTGAGGCCTATGCTATGCTCTCTTTGCTCCAATTATCAAAATGTAAATACAAAGGAATGGGCACTCACTATGGAGTTGCCTATAACATTGTGGCCTAAAAGGCTACTACAAAATCTTCCTCCTCCTTTTTTATGCTCTCAAAATACCACTCCTATATGTTTTCTCAAATATGGAACAAGTAATATACTAAATAATAGAACCCTTTCTCCACCTAAAGGCCCGATATTTAACATATTTCCCAAACTGGGACCTGACACTAAAATGGATTTGCAAGCCAATTCCTCTAATTTTTTCCACCTGGAAAGTATCAAGATAGATGAAAAATCATATGAAGATCCAATCTGGATCATACCTCCCCATTTAGAGAGGTTTTTGGTCCCTAAAATCTTTACTAAATGAGGTGAGGAAAATTTTCCTCTACCTTCTCCTTGGAGTAACATTTTTCTTTGCCTGAAAGTTGTCCTTTCAACCCAATCTACCAAAGGTCATACTACCCCTATCTCATAGTTTTGGACCTCCTCTGCAAAATTATGTCTTATGCCAACTCTATCTGAGCATATGGTGTTAATTCCTCTATGGTAGGTAGGACCTACTCCACCTCTCGATCCAACATGGAAGGCTCACAGAGTTTCAAATTATTCACATTCACTATTGAGTAAATGTGCATGTATGGGGATAGACTGACCCACCTTCTCCAATAACTCAAAAGGACCATATTGCATAGCCTTGATATTCTTACCAGGACCATGCAGTCTTTCCTTGTTCAACTATAACCAAACTATATCTCCCACTTTACATGACTTCTCAGTTTTGTGTTGATCATGCATGGCCTTGTACTTTTCCCGTGACTTCTTCAACGTCTCTTGTACTTACAAACATATCTATTTAATCTTTTGAATGAATTTCTCTACTCTCAATTCTTCTCTTGCAATGTCTTCCCTCACTCCTATGTGTTGTCCATAAACAACATCCAAGGTAAAAGGTGACCAATACCCAAAAAAAAATTCAAAATGGGACTTATCAGTAGAAGTGTGGACTGCTTTGTTATAAGAGTGTTGAATATAGATTAGGTTTTCATCCCAAGTCTTAGAAAGCTTCTTATTGTAACCCCTCAAAATTTTCACCAAAGTTGTGTTGACTACTTCTTCTTGCCCATTTATCTATGGATGGAATGTTTTAGATCTCTTCAACTTAGTGTCCATCTTCTCCCAAAGTGTAGTCCAAAAGGCACTGAGAAATATGGTATCTCTATCTAAGATGATGCTCCTTGGTATTGTTGGATTACTGAGAGGGGGGGTGAATCAGTAATAACGTAATTATAATCCTTTTTATTCAAATGTTATATCAATGTAGAAGTATTATCCAATAATGAGCAGTAATAAATAAACAATCACACACATGCACAGTACACCAGTGTTTTACGTGGAAACCCAAATCGGGAGAAA
>JASDQU011246558.1:4966-17776 GCA_032191745.1 Picea mariana | reverse complement strand
TGCAACCTTGGAGGTGTGAGCCTCTATGATAAGTTGCAATCTTTCACCTTTAGGAACACAAAGCTTGTATATATGAATTTGTCCCCGAAGCTTCTAAAAAACCTCTTTAAAGTCCTCATAGTATATGTATGCCTCTTTGTATGCATCATGGGTAAAAGGCTCCATGTTCATAAGATTTCCCAAACTGTAATCTTGGATATGAGTGGCCTTGAAAGCATGTCTGACAACTTATTAGTGTTTCCCTTCTTGTACTTGATGACTAGATGAAATTTTTGCAAAAACCCCATACACTTGTAATGTTTGGTTTGTTGAAACTTACTTTGGGCCTGCAAATACTGTAGTGGATGGATATCAATGCATATAATGGTTTCCTTTCCCATCATATAGTGTTTCCACTTCTTAATAGCTTGAACCAGGGCATATAGTTCTTTGTCATATGTAGGGTGGTTCAAAACTCCCCCATGAAACATCTCAAAATGATAACATATTGGCCTACCTCCTTGTATCTAAATTTCCCCCATAACATACCCACTTGCATATGTCTCCACTTTAAAGAGCTTATGCAAATTATGCGATGTGAGAATTAAGGTGCTTGACTGGTCTTTCGTTTCAAATCATTGAAATCTTTCTGCCAATTCTTTCTCCACTTGAAACTCTTATTGCTCGTTGTTATGGCATGGAGTGGTGCAGTTACCACTAAAAATTATTCTATGAAATTTTGTAGGTACTGTGTTTCCCCAACAAATATCCTAACTTCAATGACATTAGTAGGAACTGGTCATTTTATGATGGCCTCCATCTTCATAGTATATATCTTGAGCTCCCCTCCACCAATCATGTACCCCAAATACATCAATGACTACTGAGAAAACTAACATTTCTTGAGGTTAGCCAATAGCAAGTTCTTTTTCAGATTCTCTAACACCTGCATGAGCTGTGAGATATGCTCTTCATGGGTAGAGCTATAAACAAATATATCATCCAAATACACTATAACAAATGAATATAAATATGAGCACAATACATCATTCGTCAATCTCATAAATGTAGTTGGTGCATTACATAAACCAAATTCCATGACCAACCATTCATACAAACCTTTCCTTGTCTTCAAGGAAGCCTTCGAGGTGTCTTCTTCTTTGACATGTACCTGGAGGTATCCCAATTTTAGATCCAACTTGGTGAAGTACTTGGCATGCTGCAACTGGTCCAACAAATCATCGATCATGGGAAGAGGGTACTAATTCTTGAGTGTAATCTTGTTCAAAGTTTTGTAGTTGATACACATTTTATAAGTCCCATTATTCTTGGGTACTATGATGATAGGTGATCCACAAGGTGAGGTGTTTGGTTGAATAATTCCCTTCTCCAACAGTTGTTGCAACTATTTCTTCATTTCATCTACTTCCATAACAGACTGTCTATACAACCCAATATTGGGTAATGGAGACTTAGGAAACGATTGGATCTTGTGCTCCACTTCCCTCTTAGGTGGTAGCCCTTTAGGCTTCTGGAACACCCCTTTATATGCTTGCAACAATTCATCCAACTATTGTTTCTTCTTTTTAGTACATCCTTCCAAGGATGCCTTTGCTCTTACCGATTCATCACCCAATTGATTGTCTCATAAGAAAACAAAAACATACTTCATACTTGAACTAATCAACTTTTTAGTTTGGTTGGCACTTACTAGTGATATATTCGATTTACCTTTATGTGCATTGATGATGAAAGAATTTCCATCCTTGATTAGGTGGTATTGATTTGCTCTCTGCATGAAGATCGCATCCCTCATATACATGTAGGGGCTTCCAAACACCATGCCACACACATCAAGGGGTACTACATCTAACTCGACTTCATTAATAAAATTTTCACTTTTATCTTGCACTATTTCGAGACCTTGATTTTTGCATCCTTGTTCACCCACCCAAATGGGTATGGGCTTAGATGATCATGGACATCCAACGCAAGATTGTTGGCTAAATTGACTACTATGAGATTGGCTTGTGAATCGGAGTTGAACAGAGTGTCTACATTGGTCTTCTTGACCTAAATATTGATATGGAAGAGTTTTTTCATCTCTTTCTCTTCCTTGTGATGAAGAATACTTAGATTCATATCCTTTTGTAGTAAAGTGTAGGCAATCTTCTCATACACTTCTGAGTTTCTCTCTACTTGATTGATTGAATCTGTGGCTAGAAGGTTCTTCTTCTTAACATCCTTCTTAGGGTTCTTAGGGTTCAACTTTGGATGTAGTTTCCAACACTTTTCTCCAATGTGACCATCAATATTGCAATGGTTATAGTGGTTACTTGGGTCCTTGCATTGATGTGCAGTGGTTGTCATTTTCTTGTCTTTCCCTTTCCACTTCTTCTTCCCCTCCTTGGAAGCATATTGGTGCTCTTTATGTTTGGAACCACCTGGTCTTGTGGCCTATATTTTCTATATGATGTGCTTACACATAGGTCTCGTCAACTATCCTAGGCGTGAAGACCATCACTTGCTTTCACAAATGACTGTGTAGATGACCCAAATATTTGAAGAGTGCATCCAAGTTCTTGGGAGAAATACCAACATGAAAACCATCTTCCTGAATTCGATGGTGTACTCTTATACACTTTTCCCTTTCCTTTGCCTGAAGTAATGCCAACAGATCCATTGGTCATATACATACCCAATAGAGTAGAAATGGGGCTTGATGTGGATTTTGTAATCCTCCCACATAGTTACTAGAGAATCACCCTCCAGCCTAAGTGTTTTTGTGTGACTTTCCCACCAGGTTAATGCATGGCCCTCTAATTTTAGTATGGAGAATGAAATCTTCTACTCCTATTCTATATGGTGGACACTGAAATAGACCTCAAACTATTGCAACCAATGATTCAAATTTACGCATCGATCTCACCTTGGTATGGCTTGATATCGAATTTCACTTCAATTTTAAATAAAGACTCTGGAGGGGTAATGGCACCAGAACTTGGATGCTCTTTCTCAGGCTCTTTCCTCAACTCCTTTTCTAGGTCTTCATTATCTCTCAATTTCCCCTCTGATTTAGAGCTTCCAACCTCCCCGAACAATTCGATCTTGCTTGCTAGAGCCACCATGATCCAAAATGGATCCAGGAAGCCCTGAAAATCAAAGTTATCGGAATCACACGAAACCAACGTCATTCCATTCATCTCGTCACGATGATTCTATTCATATAATTTTTTCCTAAAATGGACACCGTATGCGAATATTATAGCGTTCTGATCAAATTTCCAAACATGGAAAAAGTCAACTAGTCAAAGTTAGCGTTGTCGTCAGTAGTACGACATGTGACATCATGATGATGTCATCATGCTGACATGGCATCACCATGAGGTGACATGTGTCACTCATATTCAGCGTTTTTGGGCTAATTTAGCACTTGTACGAATTTGACACGTGTCACTATATGGATGACATGTGGTAGTATGTACATGACATGGCCCAATGATAGGTTGACATGTGGTTGTATGGACGAAAGTTGTGCAATACAGATGTGACACCTAGTAGGTACAATAGTGCGACACATGGCAGGTATGGCAGACATGTTGCAGGTACAATGGTGATGTGGCAGGTACGACAATGACATGGCATGTACGGTGGTGATGTGGTAGTGCTAACTGGACTGATGCATCAGCAATACGAACCAATCCCCGGATGACATGTGGCCCAATCACAGGGTGCCACGTGGAACCCTGGATTTGGGCAATATTGGCTGGGTAAAAATTTTGTTCTACCTCCAGAGGAATCGAACCTGTGACCTCCGAGCTGGGCAACAACTTAACAACCAAGGCGCTAACCAACTCCACTACATGTGTTTCTTTTTATCGATGTGGGTGAAATATGTTTTGAATTAGTGTTGGGGTAAATTCAGGATAAGCCCCGGTTGTCAAGGGCCAACCCCAACCACTGAAGACCAGGGGCCTCACATACTATGGAGCGCATGGAAGTTTGGGGCTTGGCCACATGGGCCAGAACCATGAGACCAGGAGCCTATACCGGAGGGGCCAGCATGCCAGCACTATCCCGAGGACATATGGAAGTCCCCATGTGACAAGGAGCCTGAGGATAAGGGACTACGCCTGCATATTTTCCCAAATCTAGTTTTTTAAACCATATAATAAAAAATTTAATGGTTTTAAGCCTGTTTTTGGTGGATTTTGGTCATTTTTGGGAGATCTTGAGCTCTTTTTTAGGCCAGATATTGGGAGGAAGTTGGGAGGATGTTACCAAATTCAAATATATATAAACCAGAGGTTCTTGAAAGCCTTAGACAGGTTCATAAGAGGAGAAATTCTATATAATTGTGAAGCCAAAGTCAGTTTTATGCAGGGAAGCCATTGAGGAGAGGAACTTTGCGGGCCAATTCTGGGAG
Source organism: Picea mariana (assembly GCA_032191745.1). Lineage (NCBI taxonomy): Eukaryota > Viridiplantae > Streptophyta > Pinopsida > Pinales > Pinaceae > Picea > Picea mariana. The sequence continues at coordinate 13,371 of JASDQU011246558.1, read as the reverse complement.
CTTCGCTCAATTGTTTTTAGTGTCATCAATTGTGTTGGATTATTGAGGTCTAGAAGAACACATCTAGACGAGTTTGTAATCCATTTGACACTTTTCTGATGTAATTTTTAAGCTTCGAAGAGAAATAAGAAAGCCTCACCCACTAAGACAAAGGCCCAGAGACGTAGGCAATCTTCCCGAACTCCGTTAACAACTTTGTTGTTATGGTTTGTTGATTGTTAGTGCTTACTTTTAGATCTGCATATCTTATTATGGATTCCATATTATATCATTAACTGTCCGTCTTTCTTCAATTCCTAAATGGTTAATGAAGTCATGTTTTAAAACTTACAATAGTCTTTAAAATATGTTTTCGGATCACACCATGAGGAGAGTCATATTGCGAGAGATATCAATGAATTTCTCTTCCATCCTCACAAATATCTCTTATGTTGAATATTGAGGGTTGTTGTGAATAAACTCATCCATTATAGCTAGGGTTTTGCGACTTTTTTCTTAAAAAATTCCTGGATCCTTCAAACTTCCAAAAATACCCCAAAGAAAACTACTTTGATACCAATATGTCTTGGATTACTAAGAGGGGGGGTGAATCAGTAATAGAGAAATTTAATCCTTTTTAACCATATAATCCAATATTTATATCAATGTATCATTATCATCCAATAACTGTAGAGTAAATAAGCAATGAACAAATGAGCAATCATACACATACACAGTACACCAGTGTTTTACGTGGAAACCCAAAGCAGGAGAAAACCACATAACGCTTTTTCTTATATGTCTTAAAGAATTACATTCATTATAAGCACCAACTTCCTTTGTTTTCCAGCTACAATTGGAAGGAGGCTCCAACCCCCTAGTTTCTCAATCTACAACCTGAGGGAAGCTCCAAATCCCCAATTCTATGGCTACAACCCCCTATGTTCTTCAGCTACAACCACCTGTCCTTGCCCCATCCAACCGCCCTGACGTATAACTAGAATGATCGAACCACTGGGACACTAACACTGTGAGATATACTACTGTAAACCTGTACCAATCGACCTATACCAAACAACCTGTACCAATAACCTGAACCATGCATCAACCATGCATCAACCTGTACCTCAATATGTAATCAACCTATACCATAAACAAGTGCATCAACCATGCACCAACCTGTACCAAACAACCTGTAATCAATCTGTACCATAAAAAATTGCATCAACNCATAAACAAGTGCATCAACCATGCACCAACCTGTACCTCAAACTGTACCATGAACAAGTGCATCAACCATGCACCAAACCTGTAGAAATAACCTGTCACAACAACTTGTCCAAAAAACCTATCACAACAACCTGTCTCATCAATCTTATCAACCAAATCAGATCTACTCACCAAGTCAATCACCAAGACAACTCTCAAAGATGTGCATCAACCAAGCATAACACAACAACTCATAATCATCACCAAGATCAATATGTGCTTCTAATAATACAAGTATGTTACATCATCCATAAACCATGTGTCAACAATACTACTAACAAGTGCCTCCAACCATGTTCCAAGTATGTACCAATCATGTATCAACTATTCATCAACTATGACTCATCAAGATGTACCAACATCATCAACTATACACCTCATGTATGTGCCAACTCATCAACTACTTGTCTCAACGATGTACCCGACATGTACCTCAACCAAAAGCCTTCATCAATTTCATCATCCAAATATGATTTGTAACTTTGTAATAGACCTGGAATATATGATCACATACCTGCAAACCTTCCTCAACTTTAACAACAAGAGACTAGCATTTTCATCAAACTTTTATTTAGTCTCACATGACTCGTTTTGGATTAGTCAACAACCCTAACTTGAAATAATCATAACTATGTACCAGTAATGAATAAAGATCTGAAAATTATACACAATGTTCTTCAGTGTATTTTATGAAATTCCTCTAGGTGTCACTACTTGGAACCTCTCAGACAATGAGTTATAGCAAAAATGGCATACCTTGTTGAATTCTGGCTTATTCTAGAGAGCGATCTTGTAGAGCGTGCCCTGCACAGAATATTTTTTGAATCTATCTAAAAATGTTACACAACATACTACAAACTATACTCTAACCAACACATTTTTTCTTACTTAATTTGGATCTGTTGTGAAGAAGTTATGATGCTTTTACCCGAAACACATGTTTTGGACTAGTTTCAAGACTAGCCACAAACCCTATTTTCCATGGCATTTAAATCCAAAAATACAACGACCCACAAGCCAACCCACAAGCTAAACTTTTTACCACAAATACTTGGATATGTTTCCTCAATGGAATAGAAATTTCACGGTCTAAATAATTCTAGAAAAAATGTTATTGCGAAAATGGTGAGATGACCTGTAAATAACATACCTTAGAAAGCATCATCAAAAGAATTTATCCTCCCTTGAATTCCAACCTTCTTTTCTTCACCTTCCCTCTGAAATTTGGCTTAGATGTCCCTTGGTTACCTCAGTAACCTATATATATTCAATATGCGCAAGTGTGATGTAAAATGAGAGAGCCTTGCCTCTTATTTATACTCTCCATCTTCTAGGTCACTTAACCAATTTCTAGGTCACTTAACCTATTTCTAGGTCACTTTACCCATTTCTAGGTCGCTTAACCTATTTATAGGTCACTTAACCCATTTATAGGTCACTTAACCTATTTTCCTCATTTTTAGGGTTAACCACTTTCCATAATGTTGGAAATACTAAGACAACTAAGAGGGGGGTGTGAATCAGTTGTTACTGTGCTTAAACAATTTTATGCCTATTGAAATATTATTAATGTTCTCCAAGTGATCATCAAGATTATGCGAGTCATGAACAACATAAATAATAAATATCAATCACACATATGATATACACAGAGACAGATATTCATGAGGAAAACCATAAAGGGAGAAAACCTCTTCTTCTTAGAATGATAGGCAGAAGTTTTGTACATCATCAACTTTGAGAACCAACTCAAAATGAGGGTACAACCTCTTCTTTAACAAGCTGCAACTTGTAGAGAGCACCAACCCTCTGGTTTCTCTAGCACCCACTAGAAGGAAGCACAAACTCCCTGAGTGTTCCAGCACCAACTAGATGGAAGAACCAACTTCTAGTCACACAGGCACCAACTTGTATAATAGAGAACAATGGTTCTCCCTTGCACCACCCTACCACCCAAGCTTTTCTGGATGCAACCAGATGGAATATACAACTCTCTGTGTTCAAGCACCCACTTGAAACTTTGAGGACAACAGTCCTCCCTAGCACCATCCTACCACCCTGAGATATAAATATTTGCTTGCTGAAATTTATTACAGTGATACAGTATTTATCAATGGCTTACCAGTCTCATCACTGTTCTGCTACATTGGTCTACTCTACCTGCATCAGTGTCTTCCTGCTCTCATATTCTTGCCCTTAAGTTCTCATACAGTCTACTGTTTTCACCATTTCTGCTTTGTATAGATTATGTTCTTCATCTCTGCATTTTCTCCCTCAGTTCATGTTGTAATCTTCATTGCTTACAGTTCGACTACGTTTTACAGAGAAACAATTGCCTCTTTCTGTCACGTCATTTTTCTTTTATTCCTGCTCTCATCATCCGTTACACTCCGCATCTCCAACGCTCAAGTTGGGAATCTCAAAAATGCTCAGGAATCATGATTCCAACGCTCAGGAACAATGATTTAACTACTCAGGAACAATGATTCAATTAGTGTAACTAAATCGTAACTGATCAAGAAACCACGAAGTGAAACAGCAATCCTTCGATCAGATTTTGTTTGATCAGCGACGTTGGATTATACACTCATAGGCTTTTTGACTTTTCAATGTGTATCCTCCGATGTAGATCCTAGAAGCACTAGATCCTTCCTCAATCTTCCACTGATGTGACCTCGGGCAATGCTCTCATGTGACCACGTGATTGTGGGCGCGACCAAAGGTGGTAATCTGCTTTTCACCCCACAATTCACTACAGAGCTCCACGTATGCCTTTGGAGATACCGTGGTTTTGATTGTGGCCCGCTCATGAAAAATTAAGACACGAGCATGTTCTGACCCCACAATGCGACTAGACCGTCGATCTCACGATCTTGACAGTTCAGGTCCATCCTTTCAATTTCTGTGGATCAGATCTAACCTTCCTAAATCAACGGTTGTGATTTATTTCATGATTCGGGCTCCAAGAGTTTCAACTCTCAAACCCTGCTTTCCTCTATAAGTCAATCTTCCATATTCGATGATCCATAGACACCTGTCCTTCTCAATCAATGGCTCTGCCTCTACTTCGGGGATTTTTCTTCTCAACTAGATCAACAGTCATGTGTCCCCTTTCTCAATCAATGGTTGAGATCTTCTTCACTACTCTAGGCTTTGTCGATTTCAATTCTCAACCTTCACGCTCTCCCAGAACACTTTTAGCCGGAGTCCATAGATTCTTTCCACGTGTCCTCCTCAAATTGACTGTCCTCGTTCACTTTGGGACTTCAACCTTCAAGAGATTCAACTTGATCCTAGAGCATTTCACCCAAATTCCATGATCTAACGACGTGAGTCCCCTTGAATCGGATGATTGAGGCTTACTTCGGGCCTTTACCCGAAATCCACAGATTTACGCCATGTCTCTTCTAGATCAGATGGCCCTGATCCACTTCGAACAATCTGACGCTTGAGATTTACTCTAGATGATCTGACGACTGAGATCTATTTTGAATGATCGGATGATCGAGATTTACTTCATCTCTCCAGCTCTCTGGGCTTCAGGAGTTTCAGATCTCAAATAAAAACTCTCGAAGTGATTTCTCCAGAGTTCATGATCTGTTGCCACATATCCCTCTGGATCTGATGGCTGAAATTTACTCAAGCTCTCGGGCTCTCCGGGCTTCGGGAATTTCAATTCTCGACTGGAAATTCTTGAAGTGGGATTTCTCCTAAATCTCAAATCAGCTAACACGTACTCCCCCCAACAATCAACGGTCGAGATTTTTCGTCGGTAATTTTTGCCTCCTCCCCATCCACAAACTTCCAAAGTTGTGGATCTCGTGCCACCTATCCTCCTCGACGATGGACGGCCCCAAATCACTTCGAGACTTTGGAACTTTGGAAAGCTCCCTCTCCTACGTGTGCAAAGTGTTAAGGCTTGCGTACCTTGATTTGATCGGAAGGTTGTTGATCCTTTGGATCGTTGATCCAACGGTCAAGAAAACTCTCAAAGCAGATCCACAATCAAGGATTTTGATCCTGATCACGTTTTTGTACTATGCTTTCCCTTCTAAGCTTTGATCTGTGCATATTTTTCGCTTCTCCTCCTGAGATTATGCTTTTCCTATTTGACATCGTCGTTGTTGTTCTTTCCATCAATGACAAGCACAGTATTCCTATAAAACATGTCAACAATCTCCCCCTTTGGCATTGATGGCAACCATGAAAGGCTATACTATTCTGCTTAAACCTGCAACTGTAGCATCCAGACCACACCTTTTCTCCCCCTTTGACATCAATGTCAAAGAAAACTAAGAGTGACTATGTTCTCCCCCTGAACAGAGATACAATGAGCACTATCCCCTTGATCAAATAGATTGTTTTAACTTGATAACAGGGTCAGGCCCAACTTCTAGCGTAGATACTCAAACTAAGATTTTGCAAGCGGTTTAGTGAAGATATCAGCTATATGTTTTGTGGAAGGAATATAATTCAGTTGAACAACTCTGTTTGTAACCTTCTCTTTGAGAAAATGATACTTTATCGGTATATTCTTAGTCTTTGAATGGAGAAAATGATTCTTCAAGACACTAATGGCATTGGTGTTATTACAGTGAAGTGGAATGGGATCAGTATAAGTTCCCTTCAAATCTGCAAGTGTTTGTATCATCCATAAGATCTGAGTGCAGCAAGTAGCAGCAGCAATGTACTCTACGTCTGTAGTTGATAATGAAATAGATCTTTCTTCTTACTAAGCCATGCTACTAATGAATCACCTAAGAAGAATGCACCTCCAGTGGTGCTCTTTCTCTCATCCAAACAGTTTGCCCAATTATCATCTGAATATGCAGTTAATTGAAAATTCTGATTTCTAAGATACCAGAGACCATAAGTCATTGTACCCTTCAAATATTTGAATATCCTTTTGACAGCTGCTAAATGACTTTGTTTAGGAGCAGACTGATAATGACCTACCATTCCAGTAGTTTGCATTATATCAGTATGAGATGTTGTGATGTACAGAAGACTACCTATCATTGATCAATATGTTCTTTGATCAAAATCAAGTGAAATATCATCTTTCCTGAGCTTGCAACAAACCACCATAGGTGTATTAACAGGAGAGGAATATTCCATCTAAAACTTCTTCAACATCTCTTTCAAATACTTTTCTTGAGAGATAGATAGCCCTACATAACTCTGATTGATTTGTAAACCAAGAAAATATGATAGTTCTCCTATCAAGGACATCTCAAACTCAGTTTGCATAGAATTAGTAAACCACTAAACTGAAGGGTCATTGGTACATCGAAAAATAATTTCATCTACATAAACCAAAACAACTAATAAATCATCACCTTTAGACTTAATGTATAGATTATTGTCAAGAGTACCTTTCTTGAACCCTTTGTCTTGTAGAAATTTGTCTAGTCTATAATACTAGGCTCGTGGTGCCTGTTTCAGTCCATATAATGCCTTTTTCAACTTACAGACATAGTCAGGATTATCTGTCAGTGAAAATCCTTCAGGTTGCTCCACATATACATCTTCTTCTAGATCTCCATTTAGAAATGTTGACTTAACATCCATCTGATATACTTTAAAGTTCTTATGACATGCATAGTGTTGGCAGCAGGCCGAAGTGAAAAGAAGGATGATCATGGGGAAAGAAAGAATGCAGAGAGTGAAGCAACAGATGGAGGGGAACACAGCATGCGCGAATGCAAGAAAGCGTGCACAAGGAAAGCGACAACTGGAAGGAAGAACAAAACACACATGAGAGGAAGACCTAATGTCATTAGGGTTAGGGTTTTGGTAATGTATTGTAATGGCTGAAGAGCCAAAGATGTATAAATATTGATACAGAGGTATTATAAGTAGTTGTTGTTGTTCACGGATTTGGTAGTTGCTCCGACTTAGTTAGTAATTAGGTTTGCATTTTGTTGTATGAACTGTTTTGTAAGTTGTTGAGATAGGGGAGACAAGAGAAGGTAGATATTGAGGATTAGATCACAGGCTGAGGAGCCATGCGATCTAGTTCGCCTCATATAGATCTTACCCATTTGAAGAGAGTTGTAAGCGCATGACATGTAGATGAAGAACTATCATAATAAAAGAGCCAAGAGCCAAATCTTTGTGGACGTAGCCCAGGAGGGGGTGAACCACGATAATATCTGTGTAATGTGAGGAATGCATGTATATATTTATCCTCTTCTCACTAGTTATTTGGTGAGCATAATGAATGAATGAGTTATTATATTGCTTATTTAAATATTGTCGCGATACTAAGGGAACAAGTTGTTGAAGTTATTGCATAGTCATGAATAATAGTATGTTACATTTACCAGTTCTAATAATGTTTCAATGGTCAAGTTCTCATATATCATACTCAATCCTAGGTTGTAAACACCTGATTCTTACAGCCACCCATCAAGGCTATCTCGGGTGAGACTGCATAGTGCATTATGTGTGTTGTGTTTCCTTCTGGTTTACCAGGAGGGCCGATAGTTTTAGAGGCTTTGTTGGAAACCTGAAAGATATGAACTCTAGATCAATAACTCAGATGGTATACAAGAAGATATAACCAACAAATGGTTATGTTTTCATTGGTGGGAACAGGAGAGGAATGAGTAGATAAGATAAGTCAAACATTTGTCGGAGGCAGATTAAGAAAAGGTTAGGGAAGAGACCAATGAGCCATTATAAGGGAATGTTGAGACCATGGAATCCCACAAAAGCAGAGATCGAAAGTTGGTTGAGAACAAAAGATCTAGAGTTTTCACAGAAAGACAATAGAAACCCTAGAATAACACCTCACAAATATCTTGAGAAATACGTGTTTACTGATTTGCATGAAGTCTTTTTCTGCAATTTTCCACATCTACTGCAGGATTGGATACTAAGGTTGAAGGATAATCACGCGATGAACTAAATTCGATAGTTATATTGGACCTTAATACAACTTGAGTAGTTACAATAGGTGAACAACAATTTCACCCGTGCAGTAGACTATTGGCTTGACAGTATTGTGGCAGGGTTTATAACAGACTTTACAGTTGACACGGCGAAGTCATACAGCGCAGCGGAGCAAGAATTTCTAAGTGGACCTCAAGGAATGTATATCCGATCACTGTATACTTCTATTAAGATGCTGCTATATAACAAAGGTGTAATGA
>JASDQU011246557.1:10640-25822 GCA_032191745.1 Picea mariana | reverse complement strand
GTTTTTAAGGGGGCGGACATGTTAAGTTCCTAACCCGCACATAGGTAGATCAATGTATTCGGATGTAATAAAGGTCAATATTAATAAGACCTTTCAATAAAATAGAATAAGGCGGATGTAAGAAGACCTAATAGAAGCTTCTGATTCTAGAAGGATCTTCCTCTAGATGCTTCTTTTTTAGTATAAATAGGAGTCGAGGGTATGAGAACCCTAGCTGGGATATTTTGTAACAGAGCGCTGCTTGATTGGAGGTTGCCCCCTCGAAGAGGCCTGTGAACATTGCTATCTGAATCAAGTGCTATTTCTGTTCAAGTGCTATTTCTGTTGCTATTTCTTATATCATTTCTGTGTATTGTGAAGATTATGCTGGATATTATACTGTTATTCTGTCATTTCTAGCATTTCGTTTCTGTTCTGCATATTTTATATATCTGGTATCTTGCAGAATGCACATGCCAACTCTTATTCATATGAGAGTTTTGATTTAGAGGATTCAGATGATCCAGATATAGATTCAGTACAGTCATATGCAAAGTCTGTGCATGTAGATGTAGATGTAGAGCCAGAGCAGAGGCCCAAGTGGGCCAAGACTATTGTTAAGGATGCAAGAGATATTGTTGGGGATCCAAATGATACTAAGAGGATTCAATCTAATTTCTAGGAACCCCCTCTTGCACTCACTTCCACTGAACCAATGCCACCCAAACATATTTTCTTGGTTCAATATCCATATCCACAGTCCTATGGAGAGGCTGCTAGAAATCCCTTTTGGGAATCCTCCATGCAAGAGGAGTACCACTCCTTCCTTAAGAACCAAACTTGGGATTTGGTTCCCATTCCTTAAGGAAGGAAACTTTTCAGGCGTAGATGGGTCTACAGGACCAAGAGTGCAGTGGATGGATAGGTTAGAAAATACAAAGACAGGCTAGTTTCCAAAGGCTTTCAGCAGGTGCATTGCATTGAATATGATGAGACCGTCGCTCCAGTAGTGAATATGGATTCCATACGTTTGGAACTTGCCATTGTGGAAGCCAAGGGATGGGAAATACATCATATGGACATGAAGAATGCATTTATTCATGATGATCTCCCTAAGGAGATATATATGGAGCAACCCCATGGATCTATGCATAATTCATCTTTGGTCTGTTGAATGAAGAAGTCTCTTTATGGGCTCAAGCAGGCTCCAAGGGCATGGTATGCCAATATGGACTCCTACCTGTTGTCACAAAACTTTGTACATTGTAATTCAGACCCGAATGTTTACATGCTCATGACGACGGATTCACTTCTACTCCTAGTTCTATATGTTGATGATTTGTTGATCATCGGTTGCTCGAATTCATCGATTGTTGTAGTTAAGAGGATTTTGCATGACAGGTTCAGGATGACAGACATGGTTCCTCTACATTTCTTCCTTGGACTCGATATCAGTTAGGATGCATCGAGTATCAAACTATATCAGGATAAGTATGCAAGAGATCTCCTTGAGAGATTTCACATGACATACTGTAAGTCTTCCTCGACTCCTTTCTTATCAGGAATCACACTTGAGGATGGTGGGGACACTCCACTGGTTGAAAACACACTGTAAATACAGATAGTAGTGTTATATCCCAAGACCAAGCCCCAGTTGTAATTATAAATGTAACATGTTTTATAGGATGGTGAGCCAATTGATTATAATCTAGGAGGCTTATGTGATGATTAGGTGAGAGAGACTATATGCTAATGGACAATAAGACTATTTTTGTATATGTAAATACTCATATCATTAATATAAATTCATCATTGTGTGTAGACTGACCATGATAAAAGATAATCGGGGACTAAGCTCCACTAGGTAGGTAAAGGGAAGGGGCTAACAAGATACGAAAAAGGCATAATTTTGAGGGCTTATCTCTAAGGGAATATGATAATATATTTCCTAAAATACTAAGGTTTGGGAAATAACCTATGTTATCCTAAGTTCCCTTGGGAAGGGAACGAATTATATGTGGAGCTAATGCAACTTCATGAATACAAGGGTCCGATTTGGTACATGTAGTTATATCTAGAAAACTCATGATCTAGGTGGATATCAGTGGCCACCCAACTTTTCCAACTGGCTCAAAACAATTTTCTGACAATTTTTGCAATTTACTATTTTTAGTAGTTTTAACTTTCGGGGCCATTTTGAGGGCCTAAATGAAGGTTTTTCAGGATCGATATTCTCATTGATATTTGAATGCATGATTGATCCCCCAAAATGAATCTCCTCAATGATACCTTTCCAACGGGCTATCATACGACTAAAAAAAAGATCGTATGAAAAAGTTATGACCCCAATAAGTTGATGTACTAACTTACCTAGACGGGGCCCACATGACTTTTGGCATTTCATCTCCTAGGTTTAGGTTTTTGGGTGTCTAGGGTTTTTTGGAATTGTTATTTATTGTAAGAAGGCCTTTAGAGCCTCATTGTATTCATGTTCTTGCGAATGAGTGCATCTGTCACATATCTTCTCAGAGATAAGCCACCACCATTGCAACAAGCTTATTTCCGCAGCATTTTATAGTTTCAGCTTATTTCATTATTGAATAGAAAACCAGTTTTATTGTATCTTTGTTATTTTGTGTTAAGCACCTGTTAATAATCTGTAGTCATTTCTTTTTGCTCATAAAATCCGTATAAGTGGTATAAGAGCAGTCTTCTCCTTGTTGTCTTAATGCATGTCCCCAACGAGGTCAGAGTACAAAGAGTTGGGTCTCGAGCTTGTTTCTCTTGAGGAAAAAGATCTCACGCACCCAAGAAACCTCTCATGGCAGGAGAAAATAAATATGACAGGACATGAGATCCTTTCAAACTATTGATTGAGGAAGCCCTCATGTAACAAAGGAATGAGATGATGGATAGTTTTGTGCAAATCCTTCAGTGGCTACCAACAGGCGACACGTCTTCTTCGAGTGGAGGTGCCACCCCCTTCAAGGTACAAATAAACTTCAATATTTCTATATTTGAAGTTTAGATAGATGCAGATGTTGTAGAAAAGTTTTTGAATGTACTAGAAGGGTATTTTTCTGTCCATGACTTTTCAAATAAAGAAAATATTACTTTTGCGCTCCTCAAAGCCATTCCCCATGTCAAAGATTGGTGGGAAACTTTATGTGAGAGAAAAGAAATAGAGGAACCCTCATTATTTACAATGATGTCCACCTGGGAATCCTTCAGGGATGTTATTAAGGAACAATACTACCCTGTTGGAAGTTATGACGACTTGTATACCAAATGGACCACACTGCGGAAAGAAAGAGACCAAGCAGTGTCAAATTTCACAAATATCTTTCATACCTTGCGCACCAAGATAGGTATCAAATATTTAGAGTGACATCTGGTGCTCAAGTATCACATCTCTCTACATAGATACATCCATACCGAAATGGAATTTTTTGACATGTCATCCTTGGGCACGTCCTACCGATATGTCATCAAAATCGAGCAGAAGCTCAAACAAAAGATGCAGAAATTTGGGCCTGGGAACCCCTCACAACAAAATCCAGGAAAGGGTGGCCCCAACCCACAGAAAAAAGGACAGAGAAAATATGGATAGTATCAAGACAACCAGTCCAGGATGCAAGCAAATATGAACACCAGAAATACAAAGAAAGATACTGGGAAGTGGTGCGACTTCCATAAGAGCCCTTGACATAACATTGATGACTATCACTCAAAGCAGTCATTGGTGGCTGAAGTGAAAGCCTATGAATCATATGCAGGTTCAGACTCTGAGCTAGAACTAAAAAGGGGAAGATGGATCATCGACGTGAAACCCAGTGCCACCATTGCTACCACCAAGCTGCAACCTGGTGAACCAGATGAGCCAGAAGAAGGAGAATGCCTCTTCCATTCATAGATATGGGTAAAATGCATCTCCATGCACTTCATCATGGATAGTGGTATCCAGAAGAACCTCATCTTTTCATAGGTCATCAAGCAGCTAGCCCTGTCGACAACACTGCACCCACAACCCTACACGATTGGATGGCTCCACCAAGGAGCGATCTTTGTGTCAGCCAATAGTGTCGACTGTCGTACGACATCAAGACCTTAAAATATGAGGTATTGTGTGATATTTCTCCTCTCGAACTTTGTGATGTTCTTTTGGACCAACCTTATTTATGGAAATTTCATCTTGTATATGAGTCTAGGCCTCGTAGTGTTCTTATTACTTTGAACAGGAAATTGTACAGGATACCCAAGGCAGTCCCACCTAGTGATATTTCCTTGATCTCTGCTAAGAAATGCAGGAAGGTCATCTCTCAGATGGGGAAGTTTGTCTTCTTCATGATTCGTTCACAGAATAAGCGAAAGATCACAGCCACATCCAGGGTCTCTGTGGCCGACCTCTCCACATGGTAGAAGCAAGTAGATAAGGTCATGGAAGAATACTCAAATATCTTCTCCTCACCTACTGGGGTACCTGTGCACTGCCAGGTGTTACAAGGTAAAATATCTCTATGGCCAAGGGTAAACCACAACAGATAGGTATGACTACATAAATCAACTCAATTCCAATATATTCTATATAGACTAATGTGCAATACAAGAAAGATCCCTACCTCGATCCAACGTTTGATGATGTTCCACCATTGAACACTTTGACCCAAAGCTTTATACCTGCAAGAAGTTCTCAACAAACAAGCAAAGCAAGTACATAGTGATGATATAAATGGAGTTAGCACATCAGATAGCATAATCCATTAATAGACATTACAAACACGCCCATGGATAGTAATCATATATTTTCAAGATACCAATAGGATGGGAAAGGAGTATTTCTATAAATAATTGATCAGCAAAAGTGTCAACATTACAGACTTTTGTGTCGCCGTGGTTTGAAACCAAGAAACCAAGTTCCTTCCAATTGGGTCTCCAACACTTCAATCCTCCACCAAAGGCAAGCTCATGAGAAAGAGGCAAAGAGGTCCTCTCAACAATGAGGGAAGAGCTTGGGAGTTGAACAATATGTTCATACTTGAGGAACAAAGGGATGCAGACTCAATATGAAGTAATTTCTCCAAAGTAACTTTTCTCTTAAAGTTGAATGCTTTCTCTCTTTTTCCATAGCTCGAAATTGTTCTCATATAGCCTTTAGAATGCAACTAAAGGACTGAGTCAAAACTTTTTCAGTATATGGAAGGATAAGGATCAGAGATCTTCTGTCGTGACATGGAAACCCGACCTCATTTTGTATTTTCTGGCACAAATCCCGATATACGCGAGCTGTAGTGGAGCAGCAAATGTATATGCATCTTGTATAACTAATAGGGAGCGTATATGTGGAAAAACATATGTTTTAACTCTGGATTCAAAAAAAGGGATGATAATTCTGCATAGGGAAATGGAGAAAGGCCCTCTGTGAAAGATAGCAATGGTGAGGAAAATATTGCTATAAAAAATGCCCCCTAATGTGTGAGATCAGAAGAGTATCTACGATGGCCGAAATAAATTATAAATAACCCAGAAGTGGAGTGGTAGAGAACCATCTGGATGAACTCGATTGCTCATTACATTATGTACTGACTTTGCATGCATGGCTGCCAAGAATACAATGTAGATCCATGTGGAAAATATACCAAACAAGTGTTCATGGCCATGAATAGGCAAATATAAATGTGGTTATATGCCAAAAAATGTCATAGTCACGAACAAGGCCCAATGAAACCAGTCTCAAAAATCAATATGAAGATATATGTATACCATGGACTACAATCTGATCTCCGATGATCACTGAAGTCAAATAGGTACTAGTCCAATGAAATGGAAGCAACAACTCAGGAAAGTTGTGGCCAAATAGCGATGTCTTCAAGTATTCTACACTATCCACCAATGGTGCAAGTCTACATCATGTGAATAAATGAGTTGAGGTCGAACACAATGAGACATAGTTTGATTACCGGTCATTGAATTATACCATTAACAAATGCGAGACAACCTACCAATAATGAAAGTAGGTATCAAGGCACTGAGTACATCTCTACAAATGTGAATAAATGAGTTGGTGTCAAACACTTGAGAGATCCATTGATCAGGAGACATTGATGTATTCTCATCTGTCAATTACAAGAGAGCTTGCCACTAATGACTGCAAGCCTCAAGGTACTCATAAAACTCTAGGTCTCGTGTCAAGAATAAATGAGTTGAAGTTGATGGAAAGAGACCCGCTGAAAGGAGAGCATTGAGGCATCTCTCATCACTCAGTACGAGGAACAAAGCAGGAGCTTCATGATTTGGTGGAGATCGGATGAAGAACATGTTCATGAACCAATTCCCCTGTGTGTGTTTCGAGTATGCCAAATGCAAGTGGTACATGAAAACGACCCTCTGAATAGAAACCAATGATGAAAAACTACTGACAAAGGAGAGGAAACCACCAATAAGGATAATGGAATCCAAGACATTGTACGAATCCCAAAGTGTGAATAGATGTTTTGTCGTTGAACACAAGGGAAACCACCCAGTCAACGACCAATGATGAAATGTCGATTGTTGGGTTCAAGGTCACCTACCAATGATGAAAGTAGGGCCAGGGTGCATGATACAACCAAATTATCATGTGATTCTGAGACAAACTGAGGGTATGGCCGACATGCAAAGTCAATATTTTTGAGGAGTGGATGACACAGGTTGATAGACTTCCTTTGAACAAGAGCATGAGACATATGGTGGACTTTGGTAGCATGGAATCAATGATGTGACAATTAGATGTAGGAGGCATCAATAAAATTCTCTATAGGGACTGGAAGAGTAACCCGTCGGTAGAGAAAACTTTGTTGCAAGATCATCTTCCTAAGGCCATGCTAAACCCAAAATTATGATGACACAAAAAGGACTCAATAACTTTGTTCTCTATTCAAGGGTGACACGAATGATGTCAATTACAATATATTATTCCCTTCCCACCCATCTTTTTTTTTTCATAACAAATGAATGTTATGATACAGAGGAGGGAACAAGAGTCACAAGTAAGCAAATCTAGTTCCAACAGTGGAACATACCTATGCTCAATGCAAGGAAATGTATGCGGGAGATGGACACTCAGGGTGATGTTCCCTCCAGGGTATAGGGTGTCGAATTGCGAAGGATAAAAATAAGGCTCTGCTTGGTTGAGGATGCAAACTGCTTAGGCAACGATTTATAATGCAAAGCGAAAACCGGCTAAAGGCTCAATATAGCAAGTGAGGGCATGAGATGTAATCACAACTTGACGCCAAAAAATGTCCATATTTTATATCTTTTAGTCTACTTGGTGTGAAAAAGGGGTAAACGTGTGTCAAATAGACGTCTTTTCAAATCCAATTTACGAGTGTGAAAAAGACAAGTTCACTCGACAATCTTTTCTATTTTTGATAGCGAGTCAGAAAAGAGCTTAACTAGGACTCATTATCTTTCAAATCCAATTTTAACGAGTGTGAAAGGGACAAATCACTCGATGATATTTTTAGTTTTTAGACGAGTCAAAAAATATCTTAACTAAGACTTGTTAATGGGAGTTCGTGGGTAATAAGGCCGCGTGTGCATGAATAAGAAATGAGGATCATTGTAAAGTCACGTATTGAATTATAATGGACTCTCGGTCCTAAGAAAAAAAACTCAGCATGGGTACCAAATGACAAAGAGGTTCTAACTAGGGTACCCATGTTTGGTAAGTCTCTACCATTTATTAACGATTTTATTAATAGCAGATGGAGGTTTATGCGTCGCAATAAATGGGTTCGTACCTAAGGCGTAAAAATTGGTAGTTGAAGGATAATGCAAAAGAATGCATGATGGAGTAGATACCTATCTTATATGCTAGGTTATGAATATACCTGCCCGAGGAGATGAACGACCAACCATGACGTTGAAATCCGCAAGAAAATTGAGTCAAAACTACAAAACCCAGCTTAAACCCATTCTTGAATTAGTCCATTAGATAAAACAATAGCATAAAACTATATCAAGTGCATAAAAAATGGCTTATAAATAGTAATAAAATCAAAATTTACTGTATCATTTTCACTTTTACCCAAATAGTGCAATTTGGACTAAAACACCTCCAGAATTCAAACAACGATCATGGGAGCAATAGGCAATGAAATCATGCATCATCTGAGCCAGGTAACTCTTCATCCCATCCTCTTGCAATTAAGTGGTTTACAATTTTGAGTTAGGTTCTATTTTGTTAGTTTTTAAGGGCGCAAATTGGGTTTTTCGGTATACGTGGGTTTCTCTGAATAGGTCATGTATACAACTAGCTATACGCCCCTGTGTGAACCATAGGGGGCGTATATTGGGCCCTACCCATGACTGTTTGTAAATAAACCATGTATACATGCGCAGATGGAAAAAAAAAAAAGATGTTTCTAACTCAAAAATGATTTAGTTTTTTACAGGATGGTGTTGGAATGGAGAGAGAGAGAGCATGAGGAGGTAGATGTAGCAGTGGATTGAGATCCAATGGCTCAAGTGGCTTTAAGAAGATGTGGTTTATACAAGTTTTGGGCTCTCAAAGGAATGAGCACCCAAGTGAGGTTGTTGGAAATGCTGGTGGGCTATTGGGATCCCAATAGTGAGAGATTTATCCTTGATGGACAACCATTAAGGATCGAAGTAGAGGACATATACTTCTTGACTAGACTTTCATGCCGAGGAGAGGTTTTGGACCTCAATTCATGCAGGGCAGGGAGTGGGATAAAGGTCGAAGAATACATCGAGGCCCACTATGTTGCAGGGACTCCCATGGTGGGAAGCTAAATCCCTATCCGGGTTATCGGTAACCTCATCTTGAAGATAATTGTGCTCGTGCTTACCCGGATCATAGGACCAGCCTTATTGCATCAAGCATTGAGACCACTTATGTTTTACACACTGGAGTGTGTGAAACCCACCGTCTATGATTGGTGTACCTCACTGCTGACCAACATGAAAGGTCAGTTAACAGAGTGCAAGCAGGGGGGAAGCAAAACTTTGGGTTTGCCTCTATCCTTTGTAGCTTATTTTTCAAGCGAGTCCTAGGTCTGTGACCTAGAGTAGAGATCATTCCTAGAGGACCATGTGATCTGGCTATGGCACGATGGATCGAGTTCATGAGACGGAAGGGGGGAGGTAGGGTGGTGACACCCTACAATGACGATTTTTTCTTCTGTTGGAGGAGACAAATCATAGCTCTGGAGGACTATCCCTATGCAGGAATTTATTTCAGAGGAGATATTGATATGTCACTTCCACTAGGAACCGCCTACAACACCATAGGTAAAAAGTTTTTATATATTTCATTTTTTGTATTTTTGTATTGAAGAGAACAAAAATATTTTTGGATGGTGTTTTAAATATTAACTCAATACTTGTGTGATTGTAGAAGTGGGTCCGCAACAGCCAGAGGGATTCCTACAACATAGGGGGAGGCACTAGGGAGATGAGGCAGTGAGAGGAGATGCGGAGAGAGTCCTACAAAACGTGTAGGGTAACCTGTCTCGTTTGACACAAAGGATTCCTATGGTTCAGGTGGAGGATCTACCTAAAGCCATGCAGTGGCAGGTTGTCGGTGTACCTAGAGCATGGGTATGACTCTTTTGGTGTCTCACAAATGCCATGGTTTTCTATCATGATACACATCCAGTGCCATAAGTGTAGATGTCATGGGACATGTATATCGACTGTATATGTATTTTGGGGGTTTTAGCCCCAATTTTGTAATGTAAACACCATATTTTTTGGAAATATATAAAGAGGGATCTTCAATTTTACTCATATCTTACAATGTATACATTGATTTAATGGTCTTATTTTCTTTATTAATGTGACAAATGACAATCTAAAACATAGTTAGCGTAGGCATCAGATACATGATTAGAACTTCTAGGAATGTGAAAGTATGTAATAAAATAAAATTGTCATTCTAAAAGACGTACCCATAGGAATCGATGGAGTAATGTTGGATTATGCACACGGTAATGGTCATTCCATTGACATACGACTAACTAAGAGTCCAGGAGAACCTCTAGAGAGAGAATACCATGTGAGATAGCATCGCACAAAATTTCTATGATGACACTATATTCGGCCACATTGTTCATGGATGGCCCTAGGCATATGCCACCTAAAGACACCAGTAGACCCTCGGGTGAGTAAATCACCCATGAAGAGGAAGACAAGTTCCATGTATAATGACTGGCGCCATCTGTGAATCCTGTGTAGACCGAAGACTTCGTTGACATCTGCCAACCAAAAGGGAAAACTCGATAAGTAAGCTGAAGACAAAAAGAGAAAAGATGTATATACACTAAATTTACATTAGTGTACAAAGGGTTTCACCCAAGCCCAAGGCTCAAGCGTAATACCTTTTCAAGTAGATCCCATTTCTAGGATCGACCAATTTCTTCCCTTCATAATCTTCCAATTCGTAGGCTCGTTTTTCTAGAACATGTCACACAATATAAGGACCATGCCACTTGGGTTTAGACTTGCCTTCCCCTAGTGGTTATTTGGCTTGGTCATACAAGAGGACCAAGTCACCCTCGGTATACAACCGGGGATAGACATACTTGTTGTACTGAACCTTGACACATTTTTTGTTTTCCTCGATAGCCATAAAGGTGTCTTGACGCTACTCGTCAAGACTCTCTAGGTGCACCAGGTGTCGCTCTAAATCTGAAATTTCAGGTAGGAGCTCGACTACCAGTTTGAGAGAATGGATTTCACATTCAATAGGAAGTATCAACTCCACACCGTGCACTAACTGAAAAGGGAAAAAGGTGGTTGAAGTCTTAACCGAGGTTCGGTATGCCCAAAGCATGGGATACAACATGATGTGCCAATTGGAATTACTCTGACTAATAGTTTTTTTCAAGATGGTCTTGAGAGACTTGTTGACATCCTCTACTTGGCCATTTTCTTGGGGGTAATAAGGAGATGAGTGACCATGTTTAAACCCCATCTTAAACGCTATTTCTACCATCATTTCATTCTGAAAGTGACTTCCATGATCAGTGACAATCTCACTTGAGATACCGAACCAGGCGATAATTTGTTTGAACATGAAGAAGGCTGCAATATTCCCATCGTATTTTACAGTTAACATGGCTTCAGTCCACTTGGTAAAGTAGTCGACAGCCACGATGATGTGTTGATTCCCCCTAGTTGAAGTTGGGTTGCAATCGACAAAATATACCCCCCACTTGGTGAAGGGACTGATGATAATGACTGGGTGAAGAGGGGCTGGGTGCGACCGCATTTTTTGAGTGAGCACCTGGCAAGGGTGACACTTCTTAATCACTTCAATGAAATCTTTATATATGGTGGGATAGAAGTAATCGTCTCACAGGATTTTTTGGGCTGTCACAAGCCCGGATAGGTGACCACAACAAGCCCCTTTGTGGTAGTCATTTAGGACTAACTCGGCTTCCTCCTGAGTTAAGAAATGATGTAAGATACTATCTATTACTTGGTGATACAAAGTTTCACCGACTATGGTATACTTTTTGGCTTGGTATCTAACTCGTCGTCGATCATCTCACGAGAGATACAGAGTGAACTTCAAGGTTTGAAGATATAAAGCAATGTCTCCATACCACGGGTCAGATGGCAAAACAAGGAAAATGTGTTCATCTACAAATGAATCGACATGGATAAAATCCTCGTCTAATCGTGGGAAATCAGATATTAACTTTGCAAAAACTAGTGACTTCTTGGACTTGGCTGAAGCAAAGTCGAGATCAAATTCTTGTAATATGAGAATCCATTTATTATATTTCTCGCCTATGATATGCTTGGTGAGGACGTTTTGAAATGGATTAACATCAATGAGTACGGTAGTTTTTCAAACAAATATATAGTGTTGTAAATGTTTAACTGCATGAATGACAACCAAAGCTAGATTTTCGACATGAGAGTAATTAAGCTCAGGACAAACTAAATTTCAACTGAGATAGTAGGTGACATGCTCATGGAGCTCATCATTCTCCTAAACTAGAACCATACCAATCCTCTCTTCGGACGTGACAATATATAACAAGTAATCTCTACTATAATTAGGAGATTTCAGTAGAGGAGCCGATACCAAGGCTTTCTTTAAGGTGTTGAAAGACTTTGGGGCTCGCTCATCCTAGATAAACGAGGTGTCTTTCTTCAGTAAGAGCATGAAACCCTTAGTGATATTGGCATAATTCACTATAAACCGACGCAGAAAGTTAGCTTTCCCCTGTAAACTGTGAAGTTGTCTAACTGTGCACAGGGGAGGCAATTGAAGTATTGCCTCAACCTTAAGAGGATCTACCATGATCCCAGTCTAGAAAACTAAAAATCCTAAGAGATAGCCAGAACTAACGCAAAATATGCATTTGTGAGGGTTTAACCAGATTCTATAGTAACAACATCTTTCAAAAACTAGCCGAAGGTGTGTGACATGATCCACTCTCTTGCGAGAGTGATCTGCAATATCATCGAGGTAAGCTTTGAATATATGCTTGAGATCATGAAAAGAGAAAGTCATGGCACGTTGGAAGGTTGCTCTGGCATTTTTTAGGCTGAAAGGAATTTTTCGGTATGCAAAAGTACCCCAAGGACATATAAATGTCATCTTGTGTTGGTCCTTAGGTTTTATCTGGATTTGGTTATATCCTAAAAATCCATCCATAAAGGAAAATATTTCGCTTCCCGCACACTCATCAAGAATCTGATCAATGAAAGGTGTGGGGAAGTTATATTTAGGACAAGCTTTGTTCAGGTCGCAAAAGTCCATTCAAGAATCTGATCAATGAAAGGTGTGGGGAAGTTATATTTAGGACAAGCTTTGTTCAGGTCGCAAAATTCCATACACACATGGATGATTCCTTGATTTTTATTCACAGGAATGGGTTTGGATACCCATTAGGTAAAGGGAACTGGGTAGATGAAGCCGACATTAAGTAGCTTCTCCACCTCTACCTTAATAGCGGGGGCCTTCCTAGGATTAACAGCTCTAATACGTTGTCAAACAGATTTAGCATCTGGATAAGTTCTAATTTCATGTTCAACAATGCGAGGGTCGATCTATGTGTTACCCATGATTATGGTCATCATGATGATGTATTCATTATGGTGCACTTAGGCTCTTCATTAGAACTTTCTCCTGAGAAAAGTTACTTTCTTCTTCTTCCAGAAATATGATTTTTAAGGAAGGTTCGCAGGCTGCCCGTACATTTGCCTGCAAGAATGTATGATTCTCGCAGGCTGCCTTAAGATAGGGTGTGAGAGGTTTGCACTGTGCATAACTATTAGGGTGTGAACACTTTCTAAAGAAGGGAAAAAGATGAATTATCGAAGCTTATAGAAGGGAAGCTTCTAGAAGAGAATCTTCTAGAAGAATGAGATGGCATTTGAATGGTTATCTAAGTACTGGATTTCCTGATATTTTGGGATCATTCTTATCCAAGCAACCCATTCATTCTCTCCTATATATTGAGTGGATTCTCATGGAAAAGGTTAGAAGCAAACAAGCAAGAGAGACATTGGAGAATTAGTGAAAGATTGTATGAAGGACTGAAGATACAACAACTAAGGAACTCCAGCAAGTTCATCAAAGGTGGTTGATCTTCTTCATGCAAGTGAGCAAGTGTGTGTGTCAGAGCTAGGGGTCGTCGAAAGGAGGTTTTCAACATCAAGGCTCAGGGTGTAATCCATTATTTCTATCAATTAATACAGTAATGTGTCCCTTTCCCATAAAGTTAATTGTACTTTATTGTATAACTCCTTGATCATATACATAGATTAACTTTTGGATAGATTGAGCTTTCTTCACTTCGATTGGTTTGTATCGTCTTGATCTTGACTATACGAGAGCATTGGAGCGAAGCAAGAACAACAAAGACCAAAGGAAGCGATTACAAGGTATGTTCTTTAATCGTGCCTCTTAGTATATTCAATAGTTAAATCTAGGGAAAGAGTATCATTTTGTCTTGATTTGTTCTAGATCCAGGTGGATCTAGGGAGATCGGTTTGTGTCCGCACTTACAGATTTATCCTATAACAAAATTGGCGACTCCACTGGGGAACAATCCCATTTTTCTTTGTGGTTTTTTGTGTTTTTCTATGGCCATTTGCTCTGGTTTCATTTTTCTCCTGTCCTATCAGTCTCTAAGTCTTCAGGATATCCTGACAGACCTTTTGAGTCCAGAAGCTTTTGTGAATTTTACTTCATTTTTTAAATTTTTGGATAAGTTCAGGAATTCTTGCACTGCATCTCATTGCATCCTTCGAGAACTGGTCAGGTTTGCACCCTGCTCATAGGGTTAAGTGAGAGGTCCTCGCACCTTGCTCAAAGGTTTCCTACGAGAATCACTGATTCTCACACTGTGTTACATAGTTTGCCTGCGAACAGTCTTTTACAAAAATTTTGAATTTGAGTTTTTTTCTTTCTAACTGCCCAGATCAGTTGAAATACATCTTATGGGTTTCCTGGACTATTGATTGATACCTTTCTTGCATTAGTTTGCATGCATGCATATTTTTAGGGTTTCAAGGTTTTTCTTGTCCTTTGTGGCTTGGCTTTCGTTTCTTGACTCTTCGTGGCAAAACCATTCTCTCTGACTTCAGAAGATGAGTGTATCTGATTAGTCAAGAACTAGTGACTGGTTTGAAAGTTAAGTTTGTTTGGTTTTCTCTTTTTCTTATTGGTTTGAGAAATCATTTCCTTTTTCATTTGAGAAGATTACATTGGTTTGCTTTGTATTTTTGATTTCATTGAAAGAATAGATTGGGTTATTTGCTTGTTCATTGAATTGATTTTCTGCTCTCTCATTTGTATAATGAGAAGTTCTTCTTGAAAAGTGAACACAAGTTTTTCTTTCATTAAATTGTTTTTTCATTCACAAAACATTGAAAATCAAATTTTAGAGATTGTTGAAGCTTTGAAAAAGACACAATAGAGACTTTTCATTTTATAAGTGATTGTTTGCATAGACATTTGAAAGGAAATTGTGCATAGTAGTATAAATTTGAATTGGATAACTTTCTCTCTCTCCCATACATAGGATTCATTGAACGGAAAGGGATACATTTCATTCTCATCCTTGAATTGTTTGGGTCAGAGTCATACAACATGATTTTCATTTCCGTTACCTTTGAGTAAACAATAGCTCTTAAAAACATTGCATAATCTTAAAATTTATCTAGTAACTCTTTTC
>JASDQU011246555.1:25948-39076 GCA_032191745.1 Picea mariana | reverse complement strand
AAATCACTGTGTTTTTTGTGGTTGTCGATTGCTTTTCTAAGATGGTGATTCTGGTTGCTTACAAGAAGAGCCTCACAACAGAAGGCACTGCTAAGATCTTCTTTGAACGAGTCTGGGTACATTTTGGAATCCCACAAACCATTGTTTCATATCGGGACAGTTGATTTCTCGACACATTCTGGTCGAGCCTCTGGTCACTGTTGGACACCAAGCTCACCAAATCCATGACCTTCCACCCCCAGACAGATGGCCAAACTGAGTTCGTAAATCGAATGATCGTGCATATCCTTCGCATGTATAATTCCAAGCACCCTCGCACATGGGATGAGAGTCTTCCCTATGTCCAGCATAGATACAACCGAGCCTTGCATATCTCAATCAGCCACAACCCCTTTCAGGTGGGGTTGGGATTCCAACCATTGGGCCCCATAGATGTTGCACTTCCCCTTGCAGTCACCTCGACCGATTCCTCTCCTGCTCCAAATGAGGCTGACAAAGCCACCCAGTTCATTGAGAGGATCCAACACATCCACCAAGAGGTTTAGGATATCCTACAGAAGTCCAATGACAAGTACAAGCAACGCCATGATCAACATCGAGTTCCACATAAGTTTCAGGTGGGCGACAAAGTTTGGTTGCACTTGCAGAAAGAATGCCTTACAAGACCCTATCGGAAGCTTCACCCACTCTGTTATGGGTCCTAAACCATCACCAAGGCTGTGGGGGATAATTCTTTTATGCTCAACATTCCTCCTTTCCTTGGCTTGCACCCAGTTCTCAATGTGGACCTCCTTCGGCCTTATTTCCCACCATTATTGGACACCTCAGATGTAGCAGAATAGCTAACACCAACAGAGCTCAACCCCGACTGCATACATTAGGCATCCATTGATCATATTGTGGACACACAAATCAAGGGCACTCAACAACAAAGGATCCATCTTTATCGAGTCGTCAAAGCAGGGCACGTCCTGCACCAAGGCAAGTGGCTCACCCGAGGCCAAATTCAGCAGAAATTTCCTCATTTGATGGGGGAACTCAATGCAATATAGAACATTGCTTCCTAAGGATGGAGGATTGATCCAGGTGGATATCGGTGGCCACCCACATTTTCCAGCTGGCTCAAAACAACTTTCTAGCAATTTTCATAATTTACTATTTTTAGCAGTTTTTCGGGTCCTGAACTTCTGGAGCTGTTTTGAGGCCCTAAATGACGTTTTTTGGGGTATGTTGTGGTCAAAAAATTTCATTATAAATTTTATGCAAATTTTGTAGTCCTCGGATAGATATTTCCAACGGGCTATCATACGCCTAAAACGGAGATCGTATGCAAAAGTTACGACCCCGGGAAGTTGATGTGCTGACTTACCCAAACGAGGCCCACGTAACTTTTGGCGCTTCATCTCCTAGGGTTAGGTTTTTGGATGTTTAGGGTTTTTGAATATTCTGTTTATTGTAAAAAGGCCTTGAGAGCCTCATTGTAATCATCTTCTTGCGAATGAGTGCAACCGTCACATCTCTTCTCAGAGATAAACCACCACCATTCCAGCAAGCTTGTTTTCCGCTGCATTTTACAGTTTCAGCTTATTTCCTTATTGAATAGAAAACCAGTTTTACTGTATCTCTGTTATTTTTTGTTAAGAATATGGTAATAATCTGTAGTCATTTCATTATGCTCATAAAATCTGGATCAACTATGATTATGAGTATCTTAGCGATTATTTCAAGTAAGTATGTAGCAATTAAAGTAAACCCTAGTGGTTGTAGCAAACTTTTATAACAACAACAATAAATATCGTTCGTTTGCTAGAGTTATAGTTAGTAGAGTTAGTCAAGTCACTTAGAGAGAGAGAATGCTAATTCTAAGAGTGTTTTCACCACAAGAAGAGTTATAGACCAGTGTTGTTGACTTTCTAGGGATTATGGAGTCAAGCATGCAACTCCTTGAAAAAATAATTAGATAATCAAGCATAATGAGCTTCAAACCCTAAGGTGCAAATCCTTTTAGGCCTTAGGATTAGAACCCTCAACAGAGAAATTTTTAGGGTGCAAAGCCTCTTGGGCCCTAGATGCAAAGCCTCTTCTAGATAACCTAGGTCAAGGATCAAATTACTAAGATCAAAACCCTAAGGTGCAAAGACTCTTGGGCCTTAGGCTTTTGAATCTTAGAAAGAGACTAGGTCTCTTAATACTTTCACCAACTAGGAAAAAAATTATTGAAGGAGAGAAAGACATATGTCTCCTTCCTAGGGTTTTTCTAGGACAAAGTAACATGCAATAAGATAGAAATTAACAATCATACCATGAGAAAAATTATCAACATAAAGAAAAGTACTCACTTATTCAAGTCGTTATGCCAAGAGAAACCCTAGTTGTAACATCCCCGGCCACCCATGTCGGGGCCATGCTACTCCAAAAAATTCTTTTATTCTCTACTCTGTAGCATACCCAATATCCAACTAAGCTATGCCACATAATTTTTTTGAACTGCATGCAATTAAAACATATACACACAGAACTCTTGCAGAACTTTATATATAAAATGTAAATAGACAAATACATTATGTAAATGCACAGAGTCATACTGAAATAAAAGTAACCATATACATGCAACATATACAGGCAATACCCATAAATATAAAGACAGTTATAAACCACACATAGGATAAACCCATAAAAATAAACATGTAAATAATAATGTAGCATGTAAATTTATCACACAATTGACACTTATCTTGGTAACAATATCACCAAATGCATGCATACTGTTGGCGACAAAAGTCACTCCTAGATTGCAGCAGGAGCAGAGCCCGACACCCATCAGTTTATGTCACGATTTGTTTATAAAAAGGAGTGATCAAATGGAAGTTAACTCAAAACGATGTTGTTCTAACTCCGAAACTAGGCCAGGCATGCATGGGCAAGTGAGGTCTTAGATAAACTTCAGACAGTGAGTTGTAGTAAGGGTGAGTAGGAGAAAGACTTGTATAAGAGAACTGCAAAGGTCTGTCATAAACGTCAGGTTTCTAATAGACTGTAGGAGAAAACATCTAAACACAAGATCTTCTTACATTCAAACGCAGAAAATCGAAGAATACAACAATGCAACAATAAATCCTTTATCGTAACATAATTACAATAATTCATGTGAATCAGTCAATCATGAACTCCCTCAGTATGATATGAAAACTAGATAAGGTAGGAAAATTGTCTGTCATTAAACAAGAAATCTTACATACAGATGCATAACCAGAGAACTAGAGTGTCTGTTAAAACTTTACAATTGGGAGCTTCACTCTACCATCGATCCCTTGAAAAATATCAAAACTAAGTATATATACTCTTAAACATTTTCCCAACAGAGGCCTACTAGAATTTCAAGATGAGGAGTCTCTTCAATCAAATATGTCCTATACTCCTTTGTCATATGCCACCTTAATTCTGTATGGCTCACGCCAGGGGGTAGTTGATCCCTTAAATGCTGAATTAGTGTGCGCAGGCTTCTCTGGTGAGACGAGGACTCGACATGTCTTCCATGGAAAGAACCAGTACAGAGGACCATCTCGGGTATACTTTCAGCCGGGACATCCATACCTTGCAATTAATGAGTGAGGCGAGGTTTCAACCACCCTCTCTCTTCTTCATTCGTTCCAAGCAGGTATCAGGATTTAGATCATGTCGAACTGGCATCTAGAGAACACGGTGCCCCCCTTCTGAAACTTAACTCGGTGCTTTTGGCCCCTTTTGTATAGCCCTTTCTACTCCCTCAAGCGACCATGGGCCGTGACCCTACGCCTATCTTCAAAGGTGCTTTTGACATTTCGGGGTTCATGGATAGGAAGGAGTAGGTCTTTTCTCTTCAAAGTCGCTATGGGTGAAATGCCGGGAGGGCCTAACGATCGCCACGTGTCCCCCACTGATCTGATGGTCTTGAACTAATTCGGTAATACTGTGGGCCTGGGTCCGAGACGGCTTCGACGCTTCGCGCTTCGGGGATATGAAAGAGCTGCTCCTTGTGCTTCGAAATCATGATGGGAAAAAAGGAGAAGAACCTAATCGTGCACCACGTGTTCCTCCGGGGTGAACAGATAAGACTGCTCTCGGCGCTTTGGGACCCCTCTTGCCAAATGATAAACGTTAGCGCCCCTCCTCTAGGCCTGCTCCTTTGTGACCAGGCGCCAAAACCATGGGTCCGATTCTGGGTTCTTTCGGCACTTCTGGGTTCGAGGTTTCGAGATGTGAAATGACGAGGACCGCTTACCCCTCGAACTCCCAAATGTTGACATGGCATGGATGTGCACTGTGTGTCCTTAAGATGAATGGCCGAGGTAGCATTTGTTATTTAAAAGGGGTTGCCTTCATTCCCAGGCTCGCTTGACATGACTTGGTTCTAGGACTGGGGGTTCGTCTCCAAAGGTGCCCTCAGCATTTCATCGATCGGCAATTTCAGGTGTAATGAACGGGAGATCCCTTGTCTCTCGAAACACCGATCCCCGCCATGCCGACTGGCTGCTACCTGCCCCAAATGGATCGGACAACCTAGATCTATCTTGAACTATGGGTGCTAGCTTTTGTGCTAAATCTCGGGTGACTTGGCAGCCCCAAAATCCTGGTGACCGTCAATCAGCTTTATAGATGGATCTCAGCTGCTGACAACAAAACTTTGCCCGGTCGCTTGACTTGTAACTGAAAAAGAGATTCTTCCGTGCTGCGCTTGGGCGCTTCCCGTTAAACCTCCAGACCTGGATACTTTTGTGCCCCAAGACAAAAATTGTTGCTAACACATATCTTCCACGAACCTCCCATCCTTAGACCACACTACTCATGACTCTCAGCAGTGGGTCACCCCTGAGATAGGACTAAACTCCACCTAGGTAAAGGGATTCCTAACCAAGCTAATGAATCATAGACAACAGGAAAGACTCCATCATAGGTGCCAACTCAAACTAACAGCGTACAGTCCCTCATTCCCCACATGCCTATCCCACCCCAGGAAGTATGCCCCTTCTCTTCTTAATAGTCCTTTGGCTGCCCCACTTCCTTTCTAGGATTCAGCAACAGGCCGACCAGGAAGTCTCAGATCCCTGTAGATGCAATTTAGCACCTTCGAAAATCAATTCCTAGCAATTGTCTCACCCAGAGACATTGCTCATGGGTCTGACAACCTGCCTCTTCAATATCCCATGGGCTTGACAACCCGCCTCTTCAATATCCCACGGGCATGACAACCCACTTCTTCAGTCCAACTCACAAGCTGACTAGGTACACAAACAAGTATGGGTATGGATATGGTATTGGTTCATGTATGAATACATGTACAAGGAGGTATGGAGGACAACTGACTGAGTGAGTGAATGATCATGGAATGATTGAATGCATGACTGAATGATGGAAAACGAACTAAGTCCAAACTATATGTATGCATGTTCCCAACTTGATACTTGTCATGTTGTGAGCTACTTTGGCCCACTTGTCCCCATCCTTAGAAGTTAGGATAAAATAATTATCCATACTTTCTATTTTAAAGAACATTAATATAATATTCCTTTTTGACTTAAGCTCCCTATATTATCCCCTTTTCCTTAACTTTTATCCCCCCCCCCTTCCCTAACTAGTGGAGTTTAGTCCTCCATACTCTTTTATCATGGTCGGTCCACACACATTGATGTATTTTATATTAATGATGAGACATATACAAAAATAGGCTCATTGGCCTTTAACATCTAGGCTCTCCGGCCTAATCATCATAAAACTGGCTCACCATCCTATAAAACACAACATATACACAAAGGTTCCCTGTCCTCAAAATCACGCGCACTTAGGTTACTATGCACGGTATCCAAGAATGTGCACACTTCATCATTTTACTATGCAGTACATGTGCACACTATGCCATCAAAGGTGCATACAAAAATGATATCAAACAACTCACCAGCTTAAGTACATTTGCATTTTACATTTACAATTGGGTTCATCCTAGGGGTATTACAATCCCCTCCCCTTATTTATACATTTTTCTCATTGCATTATATACACATATACAACAAAAACTTCAAAAATCCTCGAAAAGATGTGGGTATTCTGCCCGCATTGCATCCTCATTCTCCCAAGTAGCATCCTTAGGACTGTACTAGGTCCATTGGACCTTTGCAATCCCTATGGATCGATTCTAGAGCTATTTGATTTTCTGGTCCAGAATGCGTACCAGATGCACTTGGAAAATGCCTTCTTGCTCCACTTGAATCACATTCCAGTCAATAGCATGATTAGCATCAAGTATACATTTATTGAGCAATGATACATGGAATACATGGCATAGATGCAGGCAATGCAATCATATAATCCACTGGACCAATCCTCTCTAGTATTTCAAATGGCCCACAACAGTGAGCTGCCAGTTTTGAACAATTTCCCAACTTCAGGGAACTTCTGTTGGCCTTCACTTTCAAGAATACATGGTCCCCAACTTTAAATTCCCTATGAGTTCTGCCCTTATCAACATAGCTTTTCTAGCTGTCTTGGGCATCCTTTAAATTTTGTTTTATTTTCAACATTTTCTCCTCCATTTCCCTCAGTAAATCTGGCCCAATCACTACTCTATCTATTGTGTTATCTTAGCTTACCGTTGTGTTGCACTTTCTGCCATAAAGTGTCTCAAATGGGCTCATCTTTATAGATGTTTGGTACCCATTGTTATAAGAAAACTCTACTAAGTGTATGTAGTCTTCCCATTTAGATGGTTTATCCATCACATACATCCTCAACATATCCTCAATCACTTGACTCACCCTCTCCGTTTTCCCATCTGATTCTAGATGATAAGCTGTGCTAAAATTCAAATTTGTTCCAAATCCATTAAATAATCCTTTCCAAAATTTTGAGGTAAATTTTGGATCTCTATCAGACACAATTGTCTTGGGTATACCATGTAATCAATCAATTTATCTCATATAAATATCAACAATGTTGGCTGCCTTGTGAGTGAGCTTAATTGGAATAAAATGGGCAGCTTTAGTAAGCTTATCCACCACTACCATGATAAAATCATGTTGCTTGTTTGTTCTGGGCAGTTTGGTGATGAAATCCATTGTTACAATTTTTCATCTCCACTCAGGAATGGGTAATGGATGTAGCAAACCAGCTGGGTGTCTATGTTTAGCCTTTACCTTTTGACATTCCAAACATTTGGCAATAAAATCAACAATGTTTTTCTTCATGCCTGGCCACTAATATTTTCTTTTGAAAGCTACAATAGTTTTCTAATAACCTGGGTGCCCAACATGAGGTACATTATGCATTTCTCTCAATATCATATTTTTCAGTTCATGGGAATTTGGGACATAAATTATGCCCCTGTACTTCAAAATTTCATCATTATCTAACTTATTTTCTTCAATTTTCTACTGCAAATTACCTTGCTGTAATTTTCCACTAATTCCCTGTATTGCAAATCTGATTTTGTAGCCTCTAAAATTTTGTGTTTCAAATCTGATTGGTACATGCTAATGGTTGTAGCATGCAATTCATGGACTCTTCTGCTAAGTGCATCAACCCACTTTGTTCTCCTTCCCCTTGATATGCTTTATATCAAAGTCATATTCACTTAGAAATTCTAACCATCTGCTTTGCCTACCATTTAGAGTTGGTTGATAAAATAAATATTTCAGACCATTATGGTCTTTCTTCAACTCAAACCTTTTCCCCATGAGGTAGTATCTCCATTTCCTCAAGGCATGTACTATGGTTGCCAACTCCAAATCATGAGTGGCATAGTGTCTTTCATGCTCCTTCAACTTCCTTGATTCATAACATATAACAAACCCATTTTGACTGAGGACTCCACCAAGTCCTAATTTACATGCATTTGTCCATACAATGAAGTCTTCATTTGGGTCTACAATCCTTAGTATTGGAGCACTTGTTAATAATTTCTTCAAGTGTTGGAAACGCTTTTCACAATCCAATGTCCACTGCAACTTCACACCCTTGTTTTGTAAGGAAGTGATTGGGTGTGCAATTTTTGAGAATCCTTCAATAAATCTCCTATAGTATCCTGCAAGGCCCATGAATGATCTGACCTCTGTCACATTATTTGGCATTGACCATTCTCTATTGGCTTCTATCTTCTTAGGATCCACTGCTATCCCATGCTCTGAAATGATATGTCCCAAATAATGAATTTGCTTCTGATAAAATGAGCACTTGCTCAATTTGGCATATAACTGATTCTCTCTTAATACTTTCAAAACCATCCTCAAATGATGCTCATGCTCTTCTTATGACTTGGAATATACAAGAATGTCATCCAAAAAGACAATGTCAAACTTGTCTAAATATTCTTGGAAAACACCATTCGTTAAGCACATGAAAACAGCTGGTGCATTTGACAACCCAAATGGCACCACTGTGAACTCATAATGACCATACTTTGTCTTGAAGGATGTCTTGTTGATATATTCCTCTTTAATCCTTACCTGATGGTATCCTAACCTGAGATTTATCTTTGAAAATATCTTTGCATCCTTCAATTGATCAAAGAGATCATCAATCCTTGGTAGAGGATACTTGTTATTTACAGTCACTTTATTCAACTATCTGAAATCAATGCACAATCTTAATCTCCCATCTTTCTTCTTCATGAACAACACTGGGGCACCCCAAGGTGACACACTTGGGCGTATATACCCCTTCTTCAAAATTTCTTCAAGTTGCATTTGCAACTCCTTCAGCTCTGATGTACTCATTTTGTAAGGATTCTTTGACACAGGAGCTACTCCAGGCATTAAATTTATAGAGAAATCAATATCTCTCTTTGGGGGTAGTCATGGTGCCTCCTTGAACACATCTTCAAAACTTCTAGGATTGCATGATCTTCCAAATTTGGCATCTTATCTTTAGGTGTCTCTTCCATATGAGCTGCAAATATTTGACACCATTTTCTATAACATTTCTTTAGCTGCAATGCTGAAATTTCTCTGATGGTTACTGCCTTGGGAATTCCCTGCACTTTCCTTAGGTTCCCTTTCTCATCAAAGCAATTGAATTTCTTGTTATGACAGTCTAGTATAGCATGATGTTGGTCCAACCAATCCATCCCAATTAGAGATTCATAGGAACTTAAAGGAAAGATGTTCAAATATGCCCTAGTGTTCAATCCATTCATGTCCATAAGACATGACTTAACCATCTCATTAACTTTTCTTTTGGCTCCGGTAGCCAGCTACACCAACCAAGATTTCCATGCTTGCTTCTTGGTAAATGCAAATTTTCCACCATATTAGGATCTATATAACTATGAATAGCTCCTGAATCAATTAAAATAACAATGGTTTGGTTGTTGTTCATACCTTTCACTTCAATCATATGTGATTGATACTCTACTTGCTTGTTGTCTAGGGCTACATAGATCCTTGGAACATTTCTGCCCATGTCCTCCACTATTTGATTTTGTTGTACATTGTGAAAAATCCTCACTTTTTCACCACTGTGAGGACAATCTTTGAACATATGATCTCCTTTACAACCCCAGCATTGAATAGGTGGCTTCCTTGGCCTTTGACCCCCTGCCTTAATCGTTCTCGGTTCTCTAGAAGTTGGATATCCATGAGGATTATTTCTGAAGAATGGTGGCTTAGATCCCTTCTTCCTCTGATCCATCTTGAATTTATTTTTGTCTTCCCAATATTTTTGGAAATTTGGCCTTGCTTTTTGTTGATCATATAGGAATTTAGATCACCTTATGGTATCCTCCAATGTCTTGGGATCATCATACTATATTTTGTCACTGATGAATGATGGAAATCCACTCAAATACCTCTGAATCTTAACTATCTCATCCTTGATGAAAGAGACATACTTCAGTAGTTCTAAAAACCTTCTTGCATATTCATCTATGGTCGTAATCCCAAGCTTGAGGTAAAATAAATATTTCATTTTCTTGTCATAGTATCTCTTAGTCAAGTATTTCTTCTCAAAATACTTCTTGAATTCCCTCCAAGTAAAAATTTTCTCTTTAATGTGTTGCACCTACACAAGATGATCCCACCACATGGATGATTTTCCCTTGAGTTGATAGATGGAAATTATTCCTTTTGCATGAGATGAATAATTATGCAATTGAAAATACTTTCTCATTCCTAACAACCATGTCTATGCATCTTCATCCTTCTTGTGCTCACCATCAAATGTAGGAGGTTTGATTTTGTTCATTTCTCCTCATAGCTCATCCACCCCAAACCTCTTATGCTTCCTAACAGAGGATGGACTTGAGTTGTTGTGTGCCCTCTTATTGAAATGACTTGGGGAGTGATGGTGATGTCTGCTAACACTTCTTATTCTTATTTTCTCATCAGGAGACCCGTGACTTCCTGATTTGCTTGATCCACTCTCCTTATCCAATTTCTTTTCTATTCCATTCAAGATTTGCATTAACTTCATGTTGAAATCCTCTTGCTGCTCCTTGGATCTCATAAGCCTTTCATTATCATTTTTATGGCTTTGGACATCCTTCTGTAAATTTCTAATGGTCTCTACCATGTTCATGTTTTCATCCCTTCCTTCTCCATGCCCATTGGAGTTTGTTCCTTCAATGCCCAAATGGACATCCATCCCTTTGATCTCATATCCTTGGTTGTAAGTGTTGATATTGAGAGGGGGGTGAATCAGTATCAAGTACAATTAAAACCTTTTTCAATTTATACTTAAACCATTCAATTATATCTAATAAGAAATGAACAATAGTATAATAGTTACACCAATACACCACAATACACCATGCACAATATATGAGAAATAATCAATAGTTATTATTCAAGGGAAGTAATGACTTCTAAAGGTAGCTACAACTNNTCCAATATCAAGAGATATTTGAACTCTCCATCCTTTCCCCTTCCTTCCACCCAAGAATATATGAGAGATAATAAAATTTTACATTAAATCATCACCATCAACCAACCATTACATAGAACCTGATAATGCTTCCTGAGACTTCTTCAATTTCTACAATTCTTCAATTATTGGAATATTTTGATCTTGTAGATAATATTAATCAATGTATTCTCTAAAACTTCTCCAAGTTTCACTCCTTGAATCCTCCCCAGAAAAAAGTTATAGAGAGAATGGTAGACCTTGTTCAATTCTGGTTTATTCAGGAGACCGAACTTGTAAAGAATTTTCCACACTCAATATTTAACATCATATTCTGAAACTCGCACATAAGAAACCAAAGTCTGTAATATTTCCAATGCAATTTTTCCCACTTCATTTGGATTCTCTATGATGAAGTTATGACTGTTTTACCCGGAACACCTATTTATTGACTAGCTTAAGGACTGGTCAAAAACCCTATCTTCCACAGAGTGTATCTCCATAATTATAGTGAATCAAGAGATGAAACTTTTACCACAGGTACCTTGATATGTCTTCTCATACAAATTTCACCATCTGAATCATTCTATAAAAAAAGTTATAGCGAAAATGGTAAGATGACCTGAAAATAACATACCTTAGAACACATCACCAAAAGACTTCATCCTCCTTTGAAATCTGGCCTTATTTACTTTTGATTTCCTCTGAAATTAGACTTGTATCTCAAATGAATGTATAACGATATTTATTTATACCATTTGTGTCACTTCCTTTTAACATTAGGGTCAACCTGACACTTTCTTATTTTGTAATTATTTTCTTTAATTATCTACAGGGCCTACATGTACTTCCTTCTTCAATTCACTTTGTCATCTTCAAAAATTCATTTCTCCTCAATCATGAGGATCCACGTGACGTGCCACATACCACTAGAAACAACATGATGTATACTATCCATCCATGGGTGTTGTATCTGCATGTGCATTGTCCTTCATTTCCAAATACCTTCATCAATCTTGTGTTCCAAAACCCATGACTAGGGTTGACATCAATGACAACAATCAATCTTCCAAAAATCTGCCCCTTTGTCATTTATGGAAACACTGATGCTCCCCCTATCATCATGATCCCAATTTCTCTCCCCTTTTGACATCAATGGAAAAGGGTATGGCTTTCTTGCCCTAAGTTTAATGGAAAAGGTAACTCTCTTCTTTGGGGTTGCTCCCCTTGAACATGTGGCACTCAATAATACTTCATCCTCATTTTTGGTCTTTGGGACTTTTTCTTCTTTGGAATCTTTTTGTGTGACTTCTATATTCTATTTCTTCTTCATGTCCAGGATGTATATTTTGTTCGGTCTTCTTGTTTCAGTTGCAACCAATCTTCCTAAGTTATTTTCTCTCATTTTACATTTTCGGGAGTCAAACGTAAGAGTGTATCCTTGATTACACATTTTACTAACACTGAGTAAATTATGCTTCAAGTCTTCAACCAATACGACATTCTTTGATTTTACATTTTTTCTTCCAATCTCTATTACACCTTCTCCAAGTATTTTGGCAGATGAGTCATCTCCAAATGCAACATTGCCACCCTTTCTCTTCAAGCTGATGAATTTGTCTTGATCCCCAGCCATGTGTGAAGAACATCCACTGGCTATGTACCATTCATCTTCTTCTTTACATTTTTTAGCGGTCAATGCTATTCGACAATCTTCATTGTTTAGAAATTCTTTCCTTCTCCATACTGTGGTTGGCATAGGGACATCTTCATTCATATATCTGCAATCTCATTCTTTGTGACCGAAATAATTACATTTGTAGCATACAATATTTTTGTCCATCAATGGGGAAAATTAATTATAACTTTTGTTGACGAATCCAGGATTATTTCCATATCTTCTATTTACACCATTCATGTTTCTTTTGTATTTGTTCCTTTCATTGATTCTGCAATTAATTGCCTTTTGTACAAAATTTTTGCAAGTATAACAATGACCAAGAAAGAAATTTTGATACCTTGGAGCAAGTGACCTCGTTTGTGATGTAGTCCATCTGGGTTCATGATATACTCTTTTGTAGTTTCCTTCATATTGATTGAAGCTTCTTTGATTCCTGAAGGTAGGAGGTCTTCTTGGATATTCATCTCTTTTGTAATCATTCCTTCTTTCTGGTATCCTGGTCCACTTCTCATCAATTGTTTGTGTAGCTCTTTCTTCAATCTTCTTGTTGGTATTTTAATTTTCTTTGTATGAAGTTTCAC
>JASDQU011246555.1:13992-25848 GCA_032191745.1 Picea mariana | reverse complement strand
GTACCAGTGGGTAACACTGTCAGCTCTGGTCACCATTCCAAGGCAGTGTCCTCTGGTTGGACCTTGAAGTAAAAAGAAAGAAAAAAGCAATAAATAAATAATAAAGGAAATAAAGGGGCTTGGAAAAAGTGCATCCATGACGAGTAAAGCTCACCTCCTACAAAGGCACCCACAAATAACACCTACCCCTGGTCTTCACTATGACTGGACATCCCTAGACCATATCACTTCATGGACATGGCTTGAATGATCTTTTGTGGAAAATTTCCTCTTCTTATGGATATCATCCCAATAGGTTGTTCCGTCTGTTTCATCAACTTTCTATTGTAGATCAGTGTAATGTCTTTGAGCTGTTAGAGGATATGCTAGGGGTTTTATGCATGTATTTGATAAATTTAATGGATAAATATGATTGACATTGCTACGATCCCGAGGACTGATGAGCCCATGGAGGGCGAAGTTTTTGATGTGCAGGACCATACCCGGCGGACAGGTACTAGTGGACCGGTACACATGGGGATATGATTAGCTCAGACCTCCATGGGGATGAAGAGCCCATCAGATGGTTGCTGGGATGGCAGAGACAGGACAATGTTGTGATGAGCCATTGCATGAGAAGGAAGAAAGACGTTCCACCCAGGACACTTTGGTAGAGCTCGGCCTAGGGGGAATCACCCACTGCAGATGGAACATTTGCCTTTGATGGACATGATGTCACCTGAGAGAGCCGGACGTTGTCTGGAGTGTGCAGTAGTGTGCTGAGGTCATTTGTCATGTGTGGAATCTTGGAGGAGCCCTAGAAGGGCCAATATTTGGTTTCCGGATGCTGTATTTGCCCAAAAAGGGCCAACGTCTCCCTCAGAATGGCTTGACGTCCCTCTTTTTTCTCATATTATGTCATCTTTTTAGCAGTTAATGTGAAAATAGTATTGTCAGCCTTGTTGGCCATTTTGATGACCTAAAATTTAATTGAAAGGTCATGGATTGGTATAAATAGAGGACGTTTTGCCTCATTTTAGCATAACACAACTCACTCTCTTGTGAGAGATCAAATTTTAGTCTTTTGCTTG
This sequence comes from Picea mariana, assembly GCA_032191745.1. Lineage (NCBI taxonomy): Eukaryota > Viridiplantae > Streptophyta > Pinopsida > Pinales > Pinaceae > Picea > Picea mariana. Next base: position 24,778 of record JASDQU011246555.1, on the reverse strand, counting down.
GTATCTTTGGTCTTGGAAGTGAGGCGCAACTCTTATTGGAGGATTCTTCTTGGCATTTGTGGTGTTTCTCTCATGGAAGGTTTACAACTAGGGTTTGATTAAGCATTCTTCATGATTTGTAAGCGAATTTTTCATGCAAAAATTCTTAAATGAATGGTTGTAGGCCTAATTTCTTACATTTGCTATATCATTGCTATTATATTGCTAAATCTTGAAACCCTAGGCAGCAAGCGCACTAGTAGGTCATTGCTATATGTCCTCATGCTTGAGAAATTGTTTTAGCCATTGATAAAGGAAGATATAGCCTAGCCGTTGCTACACTTATCTCCCTTTTTCTGAGTTAGCATCAAAGTATAGGTTGAATAGAGGAGACTTCCTAGGCCTAGTTAATTCTACACCTAGGGTTTTAACCTTCTAGGGTTTGAAAAGCCTTGCTCCTGCAACACTTTTCTCTCTTAGATTTGTATTTTGAAGCTAGCCATTTTGCCAAGAGTATTTAGAGAAAGAGGAAGGAGCATGAGGCCTTGCTTAAGCAACACCGGAATGAGCCTCCTTCCCTTAGGGTTTTGATTCTAGGGCCCTGCCATTGCAGCACCAGAGAACCTAACCTTCTAGTCTTTAAATTTTAATCCTCCTAAGATTTTTCCCTTACTTTTGACTCCATATTACCCTAAGGCACTGGTTTTCTTTCCAATGTTGAGCTTGTTATGCAAATTCATCTTTCAAACTTTCAAAATTTGAAACCCTAACTAACCCTAACGCACTAACTAGGGCTAACGTCATACCTGACGCAACAAGCCCTCTAACTCAACAATAAATGATGACGTTATGCCTTTATTGAGCTTGTGTTGATAGAAAATACTGTTGGCTTGGTCATCTTGTGATAGACATTGATAAATTGATGATTTTCATTGGCTAATTAGCAAAACATTGACCTTCTTTGTCTATTGTATTGCTTATTAAACAAAATCATACTAACCCTAAAGGAAGCTTCCGTCATCCCTAGGATATTGATGCAACAATCTATTGTATATGAGCAACTAATGATATTTAATGCATTGATTTAATTCAAGGATTGATCATTTTCATTAGATGCTATATTATTCTAGTGTTTATTGACAAGTAACATTATATTGCCATTATCATTATTGCAAACATTGACTTCGTCAATATTTACTGTTGTATATGCTCACATACATTAAATTTTGATAGTCATTGATTTATGAAGTATTATCCATTATTGCACGTACTAGTTTCATTGTTGTCTTGTCTCGCAAGCAGGTGCCTTTTATGTGGCTATTCTTTACTTGACTATCTTCTGGGCGGTAATCTGTGAAGGGGAAACTAGCCTTAATCCTTTGAGCCTTTTCCTTTCAAACCCCAAATTGCCAGGGACATCTCCCTTGGGCTTAGCCACCCTAAATAGAAAGGACCTCCCCATCGTGGTGACATTGGGTGGGGTAGGTCCCTGTTACGCCAGTTTGACCCTTATCCTCTAGTCTATGACCTAAACTACAAACTGAGGGATAACACACACCACACACCAGTATTACGCATGCGTCACTCTATCCACACCGTGTAATGCTAAATTTATCCCCTGCACCCGCACACCAACATTTTTCCATGTGACACCAAAATTTAGAGAGCGCACCTGCACACCAACATTTTTCCGCGCGTGCACCCGCACACCAAAACTTTTTCACATGGCACCAAAATTTAGTGCGCGCACCCGCACACCAACTTTTTTCCGTGCAGCGCCAAAATTTAGTGCACGCACCAGCACACTAGTATTTTTCCGCGCAACACCAAATTTTAGCACATGCCCGCATGCCAATATTTTTCTGCGCATCACCAAATTTTAGCGCGTGCGCCTACACACCAATATTTTTTCGCGCAGTGCCCAATTTTTACCATAGGCATTCTAAAACTATGAAATTTTTTCAATTTCACCTCGATAACACAAATTCAACCTCTACAACAACAAATTGTCATGGGTTGACATTTCTAGAATGAATTTTTCCCAAACTCAATTCACGAATTCAGAATTTTAATTACTAATCTCGTTCCATCTGTCATGGCTTCAATGTAACTTCAAATTCAACCAATTCCAGGTCTGAATTTGCTAGAACGGATATTAAATCAATAATATCTCACCACATGGCCAAATGTCTCAATTTTCCCATGAATTTAACAACATAAATTGGGGATTTTTCCCAATTATGCACGATTGTTGTTACTTTTTTACCATGGACGCTCTGCAACCGGAAATTTGGCCACTTCGAAATCATTCCTCTGTGAAATTTCAATTCAACTCAACTTGTTTGGCCCATCCAGGCTCAGTATTGAAAACTGAAGCTCTGATACCATATTGTAACATCCCTGGCCACCCATGCCGGGGCCATGCTACTCTAGAAAATGCTTTTATTCTCTGCTCAACATACTGTAACATACCCAACATCCAACTGAGCTATGCCACATAAATTTTTCAAATTGCATGCAATTAAAACATATACACACCGAACTATTGCAAAACTTTATATATAAAATGTAAATAGACAAATACATTTTGTAAATGCACAGAGTCATAGTGAAATAACAGTAACCATATACATGCAACATACACAAGCAATACCCATAAATATAAAGACAATTATAAACCACACATAGGATAAACCCATAAAAATAAACACGTAAATAATAATGCAACATGTAAATTTATCACACAATTGACACTTATCTTGGTAAGAATATCACCAATTGTGTGCATACCTTCCACGAACCTCCTAGCTTTAGACCAAACTACTCATCACTCTCAGTAGTGGGTCACCCCGAGATAGGACTAAAGTCAACCCAGGTAAAGGGATTCCTAACCAAGCTAATGGATCATATACATCAGGAAAGACTCTGTCACATGTGCCAACTCAAACTAACAACCTACAATCCCTCATTCGCCACATGCCTATCCCACCACAGGAAGTGTGTCCCTTATCTTCTCAACAATCCTTCGTCTGCCCCACTTCCTTTCCGGGCTTCAACAACAGGCTGGACAAGAAGTCTTAGAGCCCTATAGATGCAATTTTGCATCTCTGGAAATCAATTTTCAACAATTCTCTCACCCAGAGAGATTTCTCATGGGCCTGACAACCCACTTCTTTAGTCCAACTCACAATCTAACTAGGTACACAAACAGGTATGGGTATGGATATGGTACTAGTTCAGGTACGAATACAGGTAGAGGGAGGTATGGAGGACAATTGACTGAGTGAGTGAATGATCCTGAATGATTGAATGTATGAATGAATGATGAAAAATGAACTAAGTCCAAACTATATGTATGCATGTTCCCAACTTGACACTTGTCATGTTGGGAGCTACTTTGGCCCACTTGTCCCCATCCTTAGAACTTAGGATAAAATAATTATCCATACTTTATATTTTAAATAATATTAATATAATATTCATTTTTGGCTTAATCTCCCTAGCTTAGTCCCTTTTCCTTAACTTTTAGCTCCCCCCTTTCCCTAACTAGTGGAGTTTAGTCCCCCATACTCTTTTATCATGGTCGTTCCACACACAACGATGTATTTTATATTAATGATTAGACATATAAAAAAATAGGCTCACTGGCCTTTAACATCTAGGCTCTCTGGCCTAATCATTACAAAACTGGCTCACTAGCCTATAAAACAAAACATATACACAAAGGCTCCCTGGCCTCAAAATCTCACTCACTTAAATTTTTGCATGCAGTGTCTAAGAATGTACACACTTCATCATTTTACTGCTAAGTACATGCGTGCACTATGCCATGAAAGGTGCATACAAAAATGATATCAAACAACTCACCAACTTAAGTACATTTTCATTTTACATTTACAATTGGGTTCGGCCTAGGGGTATTACACTAGTTGCAACAAGGATCATCCAAGAAAGTGAAAAAAACATCTACAACAATCCTCCTCCAAGAGTAGTGCACTAGATCCAAGAAACCAAAGAGAGACAATGAAATTTTCTAAGAGCTCCTACTCACAATAGTGAGAGGAAAAGTGACGATGATAAAATGAAATATGAACTCCCTCTATTTATATGAGGTAACCAATTTCTATTGTCCACATAATTGAGGAAAAAATCATAAATTCAAGTTACAAGTGGGTCTCACCCCTCAGATTAGCCTTTACAAATGCTAAATCACGAAAATAATATAAAATATGGTGACATGTGTGGTGACATCAAGCCATCAAGGGAATGGAGAAGGTCTCAAAAGGCTACATGGCATCATCTAAGAGTGTAGCAAGGTGAAAACCATTGTCAAGTACCCTGTGACATCATGGGGTGTCCAAGTGGTAGCATACCCCATCATCTCCATCAAACCCTAGCATGATTTCACCATCCAAATTCCCAACATACAAGGTGTAAGGGATGGAGTCCAAGGAGGAGAGGGTTGTATTTCATCTCTGTGTGTCCTCCAATCATCTCCCTTTGCAATTTCCTCCATCCAATGCATGATATTCTTTGGGGTGTAGAGCCCAAGGTGTCTGATTCCTTCCCATATCTATGCCACCATGACCATATTTAGAATATTCAAGCCCATCTATCTATCATCTAAGGTCTAGATGATGTGAAAGCCAATATCTGAGTGTGTGAAACCATTGGGTGACTCAATGTTCTGCATCACATGTGCCATATCCTGCAATAAAGGCACAATGTCTTGGGTGAAATCCTGGGGCATCCTTCAAAGTACCATGTGAGGAGAAACTATATCAAAACAAAGTATGAAATCAAGTAAATAAAATGTTCATAAGATATACTAGTGCTTATACCATACAGAGTAAGTTTTTACTCAAGATATAAGCCACGTAAATAATTCACATAAAGTATCCCCTTGAAATTTCACATTAGCTCAGGACTTTATGTAAGTTGAAAATTTTGAATATGGAAGGAACTTCATCATACCCTATTAGGTGTTCCAACCAACAAAATAAATAAAAGAACCAAGTAGAGGGATATGTCTTGGGGGAAGTAGGAAAACAAATAACCCTTCAAGCGTAATTGTGATAGTGGTATGTGTTGGGGTACTTCATGGTTTATGGTGTCATTGGATACAATTCTATGAGCTCCTGTATGGAGGGTGCACTTTCTCTTGAGTTACCACTTTCTAAGCACTACATTTTTCCAACCCCTTAATCTGCCTTTTTATTTTCCTCTTATCATATTCTCAAGTCCCCTTTATAAGGTTTCAAGCTATAACATCACTGCTTGGGACTAGGGAGAATGCAGAAAGAGTAGAACTCAAGTATGAATTGGATTTTGAGAGTCCTTTTATATTTTCTCTTTCTTTCTTTAGCATTACTAATTCTTTATTCTTCTTTTTCTAGCAGCTCTATTGAACCTCTGGGCCTTTATCCTGTCTTCTCATGAGAGAATGAACCATGACCCATTACTAAAGTTTAGTACATTGTGACAAGCTCTAAGATAGTAAGTGTTAAGTATGGCGGGGAAACATAATGTTACCCTTGTGAGCACCCCCCCCCCAGTAGTACCCCTTTTCCTCGGGGGTGACAACATGGGGCTAGGGCACACATGTTGGCCATGAAGGTGAAATAAGGAAACAAACATAACTTCTTGAGCTTATGATCCATTATCCAACTTCTACCAATGATCCTCATACACATGCCTAGTATATTGAGCACAACACCTTGTATGAAAAAATGACTAACATACCTCATGGTGACGCTGGCTTACCATCTCCCATACACTTTTGTTGACTGGATGTGATGAGATTGACTAATCCAAAGTAGAAGAGCCAATCTTGATGAGAACACACTTATACTAAGAGCGGGGGAGGAGAATCAGTATAAAACTAATCTTTTTTTTAACACTCATAAACCATAATGAAGAAATCACATAAATGTAACAAATAGAAGAAATAATATTTTACATGGAGACCCTTTCGGGAGAAAACCATAAAAACTTATTTTCATAAATTTGTAGGCATCAATCTACTGTTACAAATTTTTGTAGGAACCAACCTACTGGAGACACCGATCCCCTCTATTGTTTGTAGGAATCGACCTATTGTAGACACTGATCCCCTCAGTTGTTTGTAGGAACCGACCTATTGGACACACCGATCCCCATAGCTTTTTTTTTTTCTAGACACCAACCTACTTACAAGTTTACAAGTTCATCAAATGAATTTCCTTCACTAGTCTACTTGGTGCTTTTGTCTTCAACAAATCTGTTCTATGATTGTTGTTTTGGCTTTCACCAGATCTGCTCTGTGCTTGTTACTTCTGTTTTCACCAATCTTCTTGGCACTCACTCCTTCTGCATTCATCATATCTACTCGGCGCTCACTCCTTCTTCTTTCATAAGATCTATTAGCTATATTGCCGCATACTTCATTACTCTCTCCCTTTTAAATAATATTCAATATTCTTGTTGGACACACCGACTACACTGAGAGGGGGGGGGGGTGAACAGTGTAGGTCTCTTTTTCCAAAACTTCCTTCTTACAAACAACTCATTAGTTAGCAATCACCATTTACTCATTACTTATTGTTGTCATTTATAACCAGTTAGATGTGAACATATAGCAGAAACATATATCATAAATATATCATCAACAAATCATCACCATAAGGAACACAAGATGTATGTACAATTTTATTTTTATTACGGACTACAATCCTTGGGCTATCAACAATAACTGAATAGAGTATAACTCTACAAGAGGACCAACTCTATAATGCAAGACTCAACTTACACCCTCAGCACCAACTGGGATAAGTCAACAATCCTCAACATATATCAATCTATCAATAGGTACATGACCTGTCGGTAGTGCAACACACGTATGTACGTGCCCCACCAGTAGTACAACTCGCATATGTACGCGACCAGTCTATACTACAGCCTGCATATCACTTCTAAGAAATTAGGGTTTTGTTTTCATCACACACTTAGATCCTCTGCAACCTTCAATCACATTCTCTTATGTCTCTCACTGTCCAATCTGACCCATAACCAGTCACAACACATCCAAGCTCTCCAACAACTTACTCATGCTCCTCAACAATACAATATGAATGCTACTCAATCATGTATAATCAATCGACATACTATAGCAATCATATCAACACTAAATCATAAGAGTGCTTCTCACTCCATCAACCAACACAAACCACATCACAACAACCATAACAAGAATGCCTTAAGAATTCACCACACAACAAGAAAGAGTATCCATCAAGACAATAATGTAACCATACTAGAGTTTGTATGGAAGATTTGAGCCCATAGAATGAAGATCTGGAACCTGCTTCAGTCTTCAAGATCCTGTCATCAGCTCAACCACAAGTCTACATGACTTCATCCACTGTGCGCACCCTTTCCTCATTCATCCCACATATGTATGCTCCTTGGCTCATTACAACCCGTGTATACCTCAAAAACTAGGGTTTCTGAACTTCTGAAACATTTTCTGTCATGATCTCAGACTTATCGAAACTTTGATGCGTCCATGAGATCCTCCATACACTCTCTCTCACAGAATGGATCTTCAATACATGCTCAAGAGATGCACATAAGAGATATCTTCACAAGAGACCCTTGCCTCTTATTTATACTTTCTAAGTAGCTTCCTTAGAAGCATCCTCTAGGTCACTTAACCTAATTCTAGGTCACTTAACCTATTTCTAGGTTACTTAACCCATTTCTAGGTCACTTAACCTATTTTCCTCATTTTTAGGGTTAACCACTTTCCATAATTAGAAAGTTCTCCATTTAAATATTCCTCCTTGACTTTGTCACTTTTCCTTACCATTTAGATAATAATTTCTTCTTTGCAAACTCTTTGACTTCTTTGACCTTTTGGGGCTTCAAGCCTACATATGAGGGTCCTCCAACTTCATAAGGCCATAACTCTCAAACCATGAGGAGTTATGTGACATTCCACATACCACCAGAAATGGCATGACAAGCACCATCCATCTAGGATATTTTCACTGACAAATTCAATGATCTTCATCTCATTATTCCACAACTAAGCATAACCATACTTCAAGGATAACTCAACCACAAAGTGGCTTCCCATGAGGGCTTTCACCATAAGGGGACCGCTTTGGAGTTCATCCATTTGTGCACCTTATCAACCATGATAAGACAATATCAATCCAACAATGCATCATATACCAATGAAACCACATCGATCCATCTTCATCAATATACTATGATAAGACATTGTTTAACATACATCAAACCTATGAACTTTGACATCGTTCAATCATCCTTTGGCATCAACCAATTTCTTGACATCAGTCCTTCTATATAAATCAATCAATCATAATTTGGCATCAATCAATCAATCAATCACTTTGACATCAATCCATCACTTGGCATCAATCCTTTGACATCAATTAATTAAACCTTTGGCATCAATGACAATATGATCCAACATCTCCCCCGTTGGCATTGATGGAAATACCAACATTGATGTGAACACCAATCATTGATGTCAACATGTAGACAAGGCATGCTCTACATAAATATTCATCAATCACATCAATGTGACTATCTCTCCCCATCAATAATCATCAATCACAACAATGTGACTATCTCTCCACCTTTGACATCAATGACAAAGGGTCATTCTCCCCTTGGGGATGCTCCCCCTACATGAACTCTCCTTGGGGCTACTCCCCCTGTCCGAATGCCTTTAATATTCCTCTGAATAGTCTCTCCCCTTTTGAACAAGGGATATCACTCTGATGTAATGATGAAGATACATCGCTCATACTCCCCCTATGACCATCACTCCCCCTAGAATTATGCCTGTGTGCTCTTTCTTCAAGTATAAGGCTCTTTCCTCCTAGAATCATGGGAAGAAGAATGAATCCCCCTATGGGTATGTCTCCCCCTATCTTCTATGCAATATGAACACATGATTTTGCTGCAAATGTTATTGTTCAAACCACATCATAGATCAACCACTCTTTCTATGACGATCCTTGGACCTATTCATGCATCAAAACTCATGCCATATCATGAAACAAAAGATATTTCAACAATGATACAGAGAATCATGAATAAAACATCAACCAAGTACTTCATGTGCCAAATTGTGTGCCCACCATGCACAACACCCATACAATGTACCATAAGATATCATCAATGGAGTGTATCAACCATATGCCTCTACCAACATGCCAACCATGTGCATCTACCAATATGTCAACCATGTGCATCAAACAACTGTCATATCACTCATGATATGTCTTCACCATGAACCAAGTGCCACAATCATGTATCTCAATCAATCAAGTGTCTCATCATATCATCCAAACATATACCATCTATGAGTGTACCAAACATGCACATCAACATGTATCATCACTTGTACCAAGCAAGTACATCAACCATGCACCAAAACAAAATAAATCCTCATGCATGTATGCCAAATCCACCACAAAACATGTTCCAATCAACCTACTAGTAGGTGGCTCTATCAATGCACTAGAAGTGTACCAATCATGCATCAATTATGACTCATCAATGATGTTCAACATGATCACTTCATCAACTCACCAACTACATGTCCCAATATGTAGTCCAACCATATGCCAAATGCATGCACCAAGATATCCATCAAATATGCTTCTAATAATACATCATAATATATATCAATGAACCTCATTTGAAATGCCTTCAAGATCTTCCTTGGTTCCAACATCATCAAATTTAGAAATAATGCAATCAAGAATTTTTGGAGATTCTTTACCTTCATTTTTCTTGATGGATTTGTCTTCAATATCTTCCTTCTTGCTTTGGTATGTCTCCTATAGCTTTAGCCATAGATCCTTGGAGGAATTGCATTGTCCCATGCTCTCTTTGATAGGGCTTGAAAGTCCACTAAGAATTGTCTTGAGAGCTAATGCATCATTCTTCTTTCCTTCCCTTTGAGTTGCAAACTTTGACTTTTTCTTCAATGAAACTGATCCACCAATGGCTGCCTTCCAAATACTTGCTCCCATTTCCTTCAAATGTACTCTCATCTTTATTCTCCATGTAGAATAATTTTCCTCATCAAGGATTGGAACTTCATCATCCATTTGTGTTTCTATGGATCTCCTTCAAGCTTGTTACGGATTATAGTGAAGGCATGCTCTGATACCAATTGTTGGACACACCGACTACACTAAGAGGGGGGGATGAACAGTGTAGGGATATTTTTCCAAAACTTCCCTCTTACAAAAAGCTCATTAATTAGCAATCACCATTTACTCATTAGTTATTGTTGTCATTTATAACCAGTTAGATGTGAACATATATCAACAACATATATCAACAATATATCATCAACAAATCATCACCACAAAGAACACAATGAACACAAGATGTATGTACAATTTTATTTTTATTACGGACTACAATCCTTAGGTTATCAACAACAACTGAATAGAGTACAACTCTACAAGAGAACCAACTCTATAATGCAAGACTCATCTTACACCCTTAGCACCAACTAATATGAAGCAACAATCCTCAAAAGATATCAATCTTTCAATAGGTACGCGACCCATCAGTAGTGCAGCGTGCCTATGTACGCACCCTACCAGTAGTAAAGCTCGTGTATGTACGCGTCCAGTTTGTACTACAACCTGTGTATCACTTCTGAGAAATTAGGGTTTTATTTTCATCACACGCTCAGATCCTCTGCAACCTTCAATCACATTCTCTTCTATCTCTCACTGTCCAATATGACCCATAACCAGTCACAACACATCCA
>JASDQU011246555.1:2993-13123 GCA_032191745.1 Picea mariana | reverse complement strand
AAGGCCATAGCTCTCAAACCATGAGGATTTATGTGACATTCCACATAACACCAGAAATGGCATGACAAGCACTATCCATCTAGGATAGTTTCACTGACAAATTCAATGATCTTCATCTCATTATTCCACAATTAAGCATAACCATACTTCAAGGATAACTCAAACACAAATCGTCTTCCCGTGAGGGCTTTCACCATAAGGGGACCACTTTGGACTTCATCCATTTGTACACCTTATCAACCATGATAAGACAATATCAATCCAACAATGCATCGTATACCAATGAAACCACATCAATCCATCTTCATCAATATACTATGATAAGACATTGTTTAACACACATCAAACCTTTGAACTTTGACATCATTCAATCATCCTTTGGCATCAACCAATTCCTTGACATCAATCATTATATATCAATCAATCAATCATCCTTTGGCATCAATCAATCAATCAATCCCTTGACATCAATCAATCACTTTTACATCAATCCTTTGACATCAATTAATTAAACCTTTGGCATCAATGACAACATGATCCAACAATTCTCTCATAGTATATTCTCTTATGTAAATATTACATTTATGCTCTTTACCCACACCTTATTTCTCACAATCTTCTTCTCCTTTTATACTTTACCATTAACTCAACATGAAAATTCATGTACATTTGAAAATACATGACCTTCATTGAATAAATAATTTTTTTCCCCCTTTTTAATTTAATTTTCAACATACCCTGGGTGAAATACCACCATGGGTTTTAAAACCATGTGAAAATACCATGTGCACTGTTAGGAAAAATATTAAAGTTTCCAAAATTTGTGTCCCTCGCCAAAATTTTTGTCAGTTTCGCTAGCTTTAAATCCTTGTGTCATCCGGTGTAAGCTTTTCAGCTGCAACAAACCTCTAAACCTTTCACCATTTTCTCAAATCTCCTTTACTATCAAAATCTCAAATCCATGCATTGGAATTTATCAAAAGTTTCAAAGATTTACCTCAAAAATTTTTGAGGCCCTTCCATCTGCCTTTGTTCGCAATTCATTGATCTTTGAAAAGGATCTAAAACATCGAAATTACTCCTATCATATTAAAATAAGCCAAGCTTTTTTTTATAAAAAAATAATATAAAATTATTTTATATTAAACGTTTGGTAATGTTTTAAAAATTGGGATTTATTATGCAAACCCTAGGTCTTAATCAAACCTCCAAGTCATCATAGAATCTAGGTCATATGTGAGCAAAGACCAAGTGTAAAGTGACAAGCCCAAGGTCTTTTATTATTTTCAATAAAAATATTGTGCTAATTACCCTTCGAATCCAATCTCAAGCTATCCAACCAAAGTCACATCACATTCCAAATCAAAAGTTAAACCACACAAGGCGCCAAGGAGAGAGTACACGAGGGAGCCAAAGAATTGCTCTACGCGTCAACAGATATTGGAAAGGTCGATGAATATAAAATCATCAAATTTCATGTTCTGATGCATGTGGGGTAAGGTCCAATACAAAAAAATTAAAATGCCAAAACATAGAGTGCTCGGCACCATGGAGATCACTTGAATCCCGAGTTGGGGTTCGAAGCGTTCAAAAGAGAGTTCTGGAAGGTGAATCCACATCTGAGTCGAGGTAGTGCCCATATCGCCAGGTGTTGATAAGAGCATCCAAATTGATGGTTTAAAGGATGAGCGCGCTGAAAAGATCACCAACTATCAAAAAAATTGTCGATTATAAAATATGAAGGTCCATTGTCATCTTTATGAAAATGCAGAGGTTGGCTTCATATGTTGAATGATATTAGCAGTTGTTCGTGGTAGTGTTGCGGATACATGAAACTGGGATAAAATTACATCAAAATATTATCAAGTTCTAGGTGTCAAATAAAATAGCCAAAAAACATCCGACCATTCCTTCATCCTATAGATCAACGACAGTTGGGTACTTCGGGTCTTCTAACTTACGAAAAGTTGAATCATGCCCGAAGATGCCGGTGGTTGCAATTCAACATTCGTCATCATTCCAAACGCCAAGTTCCACTTCCGGATTTTAACCACTGGGTGCATTCATTTGCCATTTCTCATTTTCACCCGATGCTCGAAGGCCCGAATTCAAGGTTCCACGAGTAAGGTTCATCTAGTTTAATTTCAACTGATAAGATTTGCAGGTGCACCAAGACCCAACAACTCAGAAAGTATTCGTTTCATCCTCATCGAACAATGTTTAAGGAAACCCGAGAGTTGCAACTTTTTGAACTGCACTGACGATGTGTGCCTGAGTCCGGAAAGCACAGTGAACCTCTTCTTGGAATATGAATTCTGCCTTCAGCCTAATGGTGACAACCCTACTCGAAGATCCGTGTTCGATTCAGTTATAGCTAGATGCATTCCCGTGTTGTTCAATCCTTTTACAACATATTATCAGTATCCATGGCATCTGCCTGCTAATGAGAGCTCCTATTCAGTTTACATACCAGAAGAGATTGTTAGAGAAAGAGAGATAAATGTAGTAGAGGCTCTGCTAAAAAACCCAGAGGAACAACAGAAGGAAATGAGAAGGACCATAAACCAGGAAATTATGCCTGTTCTGGTATATGGTGACTTTGATTCAAGGTTTGATGAATTCCAAGATTCTTTTATGATTTCCTTAAATAATATTCTCTGGAGAAATTTGATGTAGGAACACTCTGGAGGTGAACGCTTTCGAGAGCATCGACAATACATACCCCTCGCCATTAAAATAATTCTTAATCAATGACACGAGAAGAGTCCATTAGATGAAAATCATGCACCAAAGAACTTGAGGGGCCTGTTTCAAGTTCCGAAACATCTTTTTCGGGAGTATCTGGCGCTCTGAAGAAGTGATATTTTATGTTTCCAGGAAGTGGGGCAGGAGATACTCGATGAAGCTCCCTATAAGTGCTTTTGCAACTGTGGGAGTTTCAATTCTTGTAGCTCTAAATGTGTTTATGGGGTTGCTTTCTTTATCACGAGATTAATAAAACTAAGAGGATACCAACATTGGATGTTAATGAAGGTACTTCTGTGGTTATATTTCATGAAGATTTGCCTCACTCTTCAAAAGACATTTTGGAACAATTTACAAGCTATTGATGGATGATGGTAATTCCTTTTCCTTGAAGAATATTGAGAAAACATCTGTATGGGATGCATGCCAAATTTGTCCATTTGATTTGAAGGAATGAAATTGGTGATTTCGTAGCATATGTCAGTAAGGATTTTGTAAAGATTTGGTCATTGAGTATTGGAAAATACATCCATGAGCTCAGCTGTAAGGCATGGAGGTGCAAATGTCCTAGTTTTAGAGCTTGTAGGAAAGACAATTGGTTTGTATTTTTCTGCTCATTGGTGCCCCCCTCGCCCCCCTATCGAGTTTCACTCCAAAGCTAATACATGTACACAATGAACAGATAAGTGTTTGAAGTGATTTTCATTCCCAATGACCAAAATTAAAAGGCTTTTCAATATTACTGTGATAAAGTGATTAAAATATTTCCAAGAAGTCTTTTAGTCATTCAAAGCCTACAAGTTGCTGAATAATAACAACTTCAGTTTGATCATTTCCAGGAAAATAATCTTATCCAGATGAGTTATCAACTACTGCTTGCTGGGAAAAGTATATATGAGGATGGAGTATTGAATATGTGCTCCAATCAACAATCTAAGAAAATCAAATTAGTTCCAATTTTCCAGGAGAAGAATTGAACACTCGAGAAAGTCATTACCAAATTTCAAGCAGATTTGGGAAACTATTTCCACACTTGGAGGCAAAGTATTAGCATCAATATTATTTCTAGATTTTGAGTAAACAATTACAAGATTGGTGGCTAGGGGATAACATCCAGTTAAACATTTCAAAATGATAAAAGGGATGGTAAATTAGCATCTAAGGGAGACAGCCTGGGAGCCTTTTAGGCTAGGAATGTGATGTAGATTTTTCAATAAAAATATTTGGCAGAAGAAAATAGATTCTAAAACTGTTGATAGGAAAAATTGATCGACCGTCAACTGGAATAACGAGTCTAGTCCGGGGTTGTCTAAGTAACCCAAGTCGTTTGATGTAACTCGTTCTGACAGTTTTAATGGCTCTGTTAGCCAATCTAAAATCCTAAAAAGAAAAACAAACAAAAGAAGGAAATAACTAATTAATTGCTAAACACTATGTTATATATGTACATATACTCTAATATAACTATTGTAGGTGTATTTAAGCAGAAAATATACAAATCTCACTTATGTACATCATTTACAAATTGCAAGTTTTAATCGAAAGTTACGAAATCACTGTGAAAAATTATTTCTTTTAAGAAGCAGATAAAGAAAGCACATTAAAATATTTTATGTTTTCTTTTATAAATCTAACTAATCTTGAATTGAATAAACTATGAAACATAGATGTCCAGGTAATCAAAAGATAATCTAGACATTCTAGTTTCATTAATATGTAAATGACAGAAATTAGAAACACAAAGAAGATAACATGTTGTTAGTTCATGAGATGTGTCCAAGCCATCTGTATGAATGAAGACCATCCAACTGCCACGCCTACGAGATAAATCTGCAATATAATTTATACTATGACTATTTTGAATAAATTCATAAAAAGTATTGGTAGCTGAGGTTTAATGACAGAGCAAGGAACACAAATTGAACCCATGGATGATTTTAGGGGCTAAATTTCGCTCATGGGCTAATTTTCCATGGTTTTTCCAAAAATGAGATTCGCTATTTTAAAAATTATTCGCCCAAATTCTATAGGATAAAATTATTTTACCTTAAAAATCGCCAAAATTTTATAAAAAATATAAAAAATCCTTATAAATTTTAATATTTTTACAAAAATATCTCTAAACATTTATAGTTGGCATATGAAGGATTAGTAAGATTCACCAAAGTTTCTACATTTTAAAACAAATTCCCATCCTTAAAATCACCCCTAATTGAACCATGTGATCTTATGATCGCAAATAATTACAGCAAGACAAATCTGTGTGTAACGTATTGCATTTCATCATTCAACTAAAAATCAAAGATAAATCCTATCATTCAAATTGAAAATATGATCACAGTGTTAATATCTAGAGAGACAAATTATAGATGATATTTATAACATAAGTAACCCAAACATAATAGATCACTGAGTCTAAAGCCACCAGACCTATTAATATACCAGGATTAACAAAACATGAATGAAAACACCACTTGCAAGAGGCTAAAGCCAAAATGCTATGTGCTATTTCATTTAGTCTTGGAATCATTCGTCCATCTTCTGCTCTAGGCCAAGATCGCTTTCCTTTACAAAACATAGAGTATTTAAAGAGTTTTTATGAAATCTAAACTTCCTATCTTCTAAGGTAGGATCAGATCTCAAAATATCAAAACATTACAAATATGGGGGTCTACAACCAACCATGATCATTTTGTATCTTCAAAATTTATGAAAGTTTTCCGAATTTACAAAATAAACAAAAGGAGATAACCAATCAACCAAGTCAAACCTGTTCCATCCCATAAGATCCGCATTAGATACACCATGTCCTAAAAAAACGAAATGAGAGAAAGTTTAATATTTTATTAACTAACAATTTCTAAATTTTATATGAAAATTGACTTGGATACATAATCTCTCAATTTTGTAGCCAATCTTATATTGGTAAAAGAAATCCAATTTCAAATGATTTGATTTTCGAAAATAACATGGTTGTAATAAAAAACCCGTCTTACCATTCAACTACTAATGAAACAAAGATCACTAAATCTCGGAATTTATTATGGCCTTCACATTGTCAGCATTCTTTATCACAATGCTGCCAGTCTTTTTGAGACGCTTGGCCTGTCTCTGTTCATTTTCCTTGAGGTCAGGGTTTTCTGTTATCAACAATTCATTGTGGTTTGTGAGAGCTTTAATCCTTTCTTGTAGAATGGGAATGTCCTTATAGTACTTCTCAATCCAATGCAAGCAGACTTCACAATGTAGAGAAGGAGTAACCTTTCGGTGGAGAATATAGTTGGAAGTAAGAGCATCCACACTACCTGTTGCCGGCCCTTGACAGAGATTTATACCAGTAAACCCTTTGCTATTCTTGATACATGGTGGGAGATTGTTAACATAATCGAATGTTTGATTAGGATCCGGTTTGGGACAATTTGGATCTTCCTCTGCAAGAAACCTTTCAATCTCAGAGTCTGAATCCTCATGGAGCTCGATCGAATCGATCGAGCTCAGATGAGGCTTGGATCGATTACGCAGACTCCTCTAAATGATTTTCCCATCCCTCTAATTACAAAACCCTAACATTACTTGCTTCCTTTTTTATTGTTTGCGAGGGGGTTTACTGCAAGATTTTACAGTAGGGTTAGGGACGACAATAAATTCATGCACAGGGGTTCCAATTGATTTGGATCCAACATTTTGTTTCTCAAGTAAAAATTGATTGGGTACTGCCTAATGACGATGGTTTTCCTTCAAAGGGTCTGGATTGTCAAGTGAGAAAACACAATGTTCTTCTATCGGGTGTTTATTCAACATAGGGGTTTCTGTAAGAATGTTTGTAACAAAACCATTTCGAGCTACAAACCCATCCCAATAATCACCTAGGGTTTTAAAACGATGAATAAATAGTATTTTTATTAAACCATTGTGAAAGAGGCTAGAGTCAAGACTTTGCTTTTTGTATCTTTTTGACATTTTATATAAACTCCTTATCAAATAAAATGACACATTCAAAATGAAGCCTATAAAGTGCATAAACAATCGCAGGTGGTAAAGGAAAACCAGGCCATAACGGCCCTCGCAGGTAATAAATTGTTTTAGAAATGATAACAGACCATGCCACCTAACCTTAAGCAAGGAGACCGAAATACCTTTGTCACAACAGTCAATCTTTCTGGAAGTCATAAAAGGACTCCAGGGCATTTCATCAATTTTCGAATTCTTGAACCATTTTTTACTAGTGAGAGGGAGCCATGTTGCTTCACTCAAAAAATATTTGGTGACCTCCAACTAAACATCACCAACCTTTTCTTTGTATCCATCAAACGTTTGGGAGAATTCTTTGGCCATGTGCAGGTTATACCCCTTGAACTTCTCAATAAACATATGCCAACCCTGGCTCTTCAGATCCTCACTCGCATCATCATGAAGCAACAATGTTTGAGAGCCATTCAGCTCTATTCGAACGACATGGG
Source organism: Picea mariana (assembly GCA_032191745.1). Classification (NCBI taxonomy): domain Eukaryota; kingdom Viridiplantae; phylum Streptophyta; class Pinopsida; order Pinales; family Pinaceae; genus Picea; species Picea mariana. The sequence continues at coordinate 5,918 of JASDQU011246555.1, read as the reverse complement.
CCATTAAGGATCGAACATACTGTAACAAGGGCGACTCAAACTAACTATGGGTTTAAATGGTAGTGGTAAGAGGGAAAAATCTGAGTAGATACCATGAAAACAAAAAAAAGTGGAAAACATGTGTGATCATAGAATACACATGAAGGTCTTGGTTATGGGGTTTGAACACTCCTGGTAATGAACGCTCTGAGTACATCACACTACAAAAACCATTAAATCGAAATGATATGCCTGTCAATTCTTCCTGCCAACCAAAACAAAGTACAGGAAATGATTTTGGTGCATTTAATCCCCACATCATGTAATGGGCATAATCGATTTGCAAAAGTTAGGAATGGATACGTTTTTACAATTCAAATGCGAATTGATTTTTGGTATAATAGTTGATTTACAAAGGATCTGAATAGATAAGCTTACAATCCAAAAGAAAATCAACATAAGTATTATATCGATAGTTGATAAGCTCAAAAAGAAAAATCATCCAAGAGACATGAGGTAGATGTAAGCACATTGAACCTTTTGGAAACCAAGCTTTGGATAGGGTTACAATGCGAAATTAAGTTTTAATGCTTGATTCATGCTTTCAGTCATGAATCAAGCATGAAAATGCATAATAAGAATAAAACAAGAAAAATCAAACATCTTTTTTATAACCCAATAATCACCCTCAAATAGTGATATTTAGAGGATGAGGTGAAGGTAGCTACAAGAGGTGTCATTTGTCATTCAAAATAGAAAAAACATGTAGGGTTGCCAATAGTGGCGACTTACTGGGAGAAGCAATTATCTCTGCATCACCAATGAGTTTATGTCAGGATTGATTTAGAATGATTAAAGATCAAAGAACAATTGAAGGACATCAAGCATCTAAATAAAATTCCAACAATCATCATATAGTCCAACTTCAGGTGTCTTTCTGTTCAAATGGAATCCGGTGACAAATTTTAATTACGAGAGAAACGATATTCAAGCCAATGGCTCCGATATTGTTGACAGGGTCACTGCTGCTAGCAGACATCCATAGCCTCGAAAGGAATGACAATTAACCCACTCTAATGCCTCTACCCTATCCAAGAATTTTCAATTCAAAATGAAGGGCACTCACGATCAATATCAAAATTTATACCTAATAATTTCCTTGAACTCAACATTGCTTCGCTTCCAGCAAGCCTGTTCAGTACCCCAACAAAATTGTCTTGGCATCATGCATGCATTTACTCGCTGCCAGCAGACCTGTTCAGTATCTCTATGGGTTTATAGACACTTCCCACACTTTGCAGTGATTTCCACTCTCTAGAAGTTGTTTTAGAATTAGACATAAACTTTATGATCTTTTGGAGAGCGGGGTGATGCTGAAAATTTCAGACTTCGAACAACTTTATGTTTTTCAATTTAAATTCTCATTTGACGACCTTAATCATGATATGAACTTAGTTTTTTGATAAGAAACTTTTTGAGGACAGGAAGGCATACTTGAGTTGTTTTCTTTAAAACAGGGACAACGTAAAGAGTTTTAATGACGATTGTATCTTCTCGTGATTATAAAGTGAAACCAAGAAGACTATTTTGAACAAAAAGTTTCCTTTACTAGTCTGAGTTTTAACAATTTACAACACTGATGAACTTGACTATTGCTTTATGATGAGACATTCTGATTTCCTTTCATGAACTAATGGTGACACAGACATAAATTTATTTAGAAAATAGTGAAAAAAAGAAAAATCAAAAGAACCAAAATCAAAAAACAACAAGAAAATTTAAAAAGAAAAATATGTATAGAGGTGAATCTGGAATCATCACGCAAAATATTTTTTTGAGAGCCTAAAAAAAAATAGAAAAATCTTCATTAGTATGAGTGCAGTCCTACTCATGGCACCTTGGTTCAAGGTTGAATTTACAACTCAAATTTACTTATCTCTTTACTTTTAATTTAAATTTTTTCATGATGATACTGCGTTTTTGAAAAGAAATGTTCAATGAAAAGATGAGAAAAAAGGGTCAAAGTGGACTTCCCTGACAACAACCATATTATGGTTCTCTTGATGCACCCACTTGTGTTCATGACTGCATTATTAAAAAGAGAAACAGTGAGAAATAAAGCCAAAATAAAACCTACTCTAACTACTAAACAAATCAAAATACTACATAAAGTCATGCTTCCAATGTAGCCATCGGAGTAACTCCAATCCTGCAATGGAAACAAAAGAAAAAATTACTAGCAAGAATGGTAGTATATCTAAAAATGACAAAAATATATCATACTGACCTTTATCATCATCATTTAAAAACAAGGCAAGCATGATCTTACCATTCATTTGAACATTCTTTTTGTATGAATCCTCCAGCCATTCTGCAATTTTGTCATTATATGGGTTACAAAAATATGAAAAAATGAGATTGTGAAGTTTGTGAGAGTTATGGGGACCTGACATAACCATTGGCCTAGACCGAAGTGCCCCATCATCCTGACAATTTTCCTTTCGTTCCATATTTTATCTATCTGAAGGATATAAAATGAGTGTGTCAAAGTTACCTCCTTGATCTCTAAATAAAGTGAAGATAATCTTACCATTCCCTGGAGACTTTTTGAGATATGAATACTCCAACTAATCTGCAATCTTGTCGTGATATGGGTCATAATGTAATGGATGAGTGTAAGTGAGTTTGGAAAACTTGTCAAGATTATGGGGAAATGACATAACCATCAGCCAAGGCTGAGGTGCCCCATCCTCCTAACAATTCTCCAAGTGTTTATTAATTTTTTCATATGGAGGATCTAAAAGAAGTATGCCATGCTTACTTCCTAGATATTTAGGTAAAAACAAAGCAACCACAACTTTATCTTTATTATAAAGATTTTTTATATACGAATATTCAATTCGTCCTAAGATCCTGTCATAAAAATTAGGATGCAAACTATGAATT
>JASDQU011246554.1:0-25823 GCA_032191745.1 Picea mariana | reverse complement strand
ACATTGCGCCCTACCTGGGCCAACCATATCACACTGGGGAACCCGTTTCTGTATTTGTTCACTTCTCCCAACAATATTCTTTATTTATTGTACAAACACCTTTTGTTTCCAACAATTATATTACCCTTTTTTGTCGTCACCTCTGGAGACCTTTTTCCTGTTTTGGCAAAGCGCAACCCATGGCACCCTTGGTTGGGGCACTACTTCCCATCTACCCTTGCTGGCATCATCCATATCTTCAGAGTACCCCACAGGCCACTTACCTCTACTCTCTGAATTTGTTCACCTTGTCCCGCCTCTGGCACAACTTATCCCTGGTCTTGTCATCCCCCTGACACTCGACCTCGTTGAACGGTTGCGACCACTTTTTATCTCCCACAAAATCCAACCAAGGGCAGTCTTGAGTCTTCCAACATCTTGACTTCGTCCATGTACCTCCTCCACTTCCTCACCTCACCTAGTAGATTTCACGAAGCTATTTGCTTCTAGGAGTCATGTCCCCCTTTTGTCGACATCAGCACAGTTTTCCAGAAGGGCGACAGTATCTTGATTCTCATTATCCACTCAATGAGAGATCTCAGACGGCACAGGGTGAAACACCATTGCTCCCTATTGTCGTTGACCCCCATAACATTTGATGCCAACACTTTCTCATGTTATGGTGGGCCTTACTTTGCGACTATTGTAGTTAGTTCTTTCATTTGTCGAAGACCTCTGAAATTGGCTGGGCTATCAATGCCCACATAATCGGTGATACTTATTACCGCAATCACTGCCTACTATTCAGAGTATGTTCATTTACAGAATTGTCTTCTACCTTTATTTCGATAGCCCTCGAGGGCACTGCAGTTGTCTACACCAACACTTCCGTCATCTCTTTTTGAGTTACATAACATGAGCATGGGGCATGCCCGCCTCATTTGTACACAGTTTTCTATTTTACACACCTCATGGAAGGTCGGGTCCTACCGGTTCCTTTTTCCCTCCAACGGATCGCTCTGGATGATCCCACTATTGCTCTCTCTTATAACAACATTCTCAGTAGAAGAAACATTGATGGATTTTGGCTATACGTATGCTCCTAACCTCATCCATCAGGGGGCATATGTTATCACTGAAATTTTGTCCGCACATGGTTACAAGAACTCAGCATCGTCAAACAACAATGAAGTCATCCATGGACCTAAATTAACATCAAAACATTCATAAAAGGGTCAAAAACTATACAAAGTAGTGAAAAATTGAAGAGCGCTATGCAGGCATTGGACACACGTGCACATGTGTGGAACAAGAACGCATAAATCACGCACATGCGCACGATGTGCGACTGTTATCGCAAAAAGCTGGGCAATTGCTAAACGGTGCATTTATGAGAGTGGTCAGCCTCCCACCCACTTATGGTTCAGCTCCCAAGCCGATTTGACCCTCAAATCTGGACTGGATCCGACTGGTGGGCTGGTCAAAGACCTAGGAATGCCCTAATTGGCCTCTTTTCACACTACAAAGCAGTTAAACAATAACCCAAATGAATACTATAAAAAGCCATGGATGCACCTCATTTCTTCAAGGAATTCAAAGTAATGTTATGTTGCCTCTATTCTCTTTAGGACTCCATCCTTGTCAAGAGCATATTAGCACCATTGCATTGGACAATCCATCTCACCCATTGAGTGGATTTGTAAAGAGTTCTTTCATCATTTTCCATTTTTTCTTTGTTGTAAGAAGAGCTAGCTAGTGGGGGTCCAAGAGCCCTCCCTTGGAGGAAGAAGGGACTCATAGTCCCCTTTCTTCTTGGTGCTTTGTTTCACTAATAGATCAACCTCAACATTGGTGACATGGGTCTTATGGTTCTTTTTGTTTCTATGTCCCTATGCTCATGAATTTAGTTGTTATTGTCTTTCTTAGTTTAATTCTTAATTGTAGTCTTTTATTTTCTTTCCCTAACTCTTTTCCTTGCAGTTGTCCTGCTCAGCAGACCCAAGTAAGCTTGCAAGCACCTCTATTTCTCTCACCAAGGTGAAAAAAGAGGTGCAACAAAGTCTCTCAATGATATCTGAAGGAATATTGAGCCCCAAAATGAATCTCCTTGACGATAACTTTCCAATGAGCTATCATACGCCTAAAAAGGAGATCGTATGCAAAAGTTACGACCCTGAGAAGTTGATGTACTAACTTACCCAAACGGGGCCCACATGACTTTTGGCGCTTCATCTCCTAGGGTTAATTTTTTGGATGTCTAGGGTTTTGGAAATTTCTGTTTATTGTAAAAAATTCCTTCAGAGCCTCATTGTAATCATCTTCTTGCGAATACGAGTAGCCGTCACATCTATTCTCAAAGATAAGTTGCCACCATTCTAGCGAGTCTTTCACTTTGTATTTTTACAGTCTCTGTACATTTCTTTGATTAATAGAAATCATGTATTACTATATATCTGTGTTTATGGTTGCATCTCTGATACATTTCCATTATATTATTGAATATCTGCGATATCTTTGTGCATTTATTTATTATATCTTCGATCTCATTTCGTGCCGAAAATAATCCAGATCAGTGGTATCAGAGCAGGTTGTTCTTGATCGGTTTTTTTTTCAGTGCATGTCCCCAACGAGTTCTGAGTATATCAAGTTTGGTCTCGAGCTTGTCTCTCTTGAGGAAAATCTCTCTTGCACACCCAAGAAACCCCCAATGGCAGAAGAAAATAAAAATGATAGAGCAGATGACCCTATCAGTATGTTGCTTGAGCAAGCTCTCACACGACAGAGGGACAAAATGATGGAGAATTTTTCCCACATCCTTCAACACTTGCCGATAGAAACAAATGCATCTTAATCAAGTAGCCACTTTGGAGGAACCTCGCCTTTCAAGGTACAAGTTAATTTTGATATTCCTGTATTTGAAGGACAGATAGATGAAGAAGCCCTAGAAAAATGGTTAAATCTGCTAGAAGGTTATTTCTCTGCTCACAAATTTTCCGACAAAGAAAAGATCACCTTCGCACCCCTTAAATCTCTCCCCCATGTCAAACATTGGTGGAAAACTTATTGGGAGCAGATTTCCACAGAGGAGTCTAAAATATATGGGGTCGATCCCACTTAAGATTTTTTTGTGGATGTGATAAAGGAACAATATTACCCTATTGGAAACTATGAGGACTAGTACATGAGATGGACCACACTATAGCAAGAGAGGGGCCAAGAAGTTCCAGAGTTCACCAATACCTTCCATACCTTACACTCCAAGCTATGTATCAAAGACTCCAAGCGACATTTGGTTTTGAATTACCGTGGGGCTCTACACAGATACATCCAGACTGAAATGGATTTTATGGACATCTCATCACTCGGTGTTGCTTATCGATATGTTGTTAAAATTGAGTAGAAATTTAAGCACCAGNTTTCCACAGAGGAGTCTAAAATATATGGGGTCGATCCCACTTGAGATTTTTTTGTGGATGCGATAAAGGAACAATATTACCCTATTGGAAACTATGAGGACTAGTACATGAGATGGACCACACTACAGCAAGAGAGGGGCCAAGAAGTTCCAGAGTTCACCAATACCTTCCATACCTTACACACCAAGCTATGTATCAAAGACTCCAAGCGACATTTGGTTTTGAATTACCGTGGGGCTCTACACAGATACATCCAGACTGAAATGGATTTTATGGACATCTCATCACTCGGTGTTGCTTATCGATATGTTGTTAAAATTGAGTAGAAATTTAAGCACCAGAACAAACGGGAGTTCGGGTCTGCAAATCTGCAACAACCAAAGTATGACAAAGACGTCCCTAACAAATAGTCTCCCGAAAACCAGTCCAAGACACAGGAAAAGAAGGGTCAAGGGAAGACAAAGAAGGACACCAAAAAATGGTGTGATTTCCACAAACTCCCCTGGCACAACATCGATGAATGTCGCTCAAAATAGTCATTGGTGGTCGAGATCAAAGACAAGGAGCTGAACCCTGATTCAAAATTTGATTCTGAAAATATTGGTAAAGAACAAATCATTGACGTAGACTCCACTGATATTTTCATGACCGCGGCAATTCAACCAGAAGAACCAACAGATCCCGAAAAGGGGGAGCACCTTTTTCATTCACAGATGTGGGTAAAGGGGACCCCGCTGCATTTTGTTGATAGCAGAAGCCAGAAAAACCTCATCTCAACAAAGGTCATCAAACAGTTGGGATTGTCGATAACACCACACCCATAGCCATACAACATTGGGTGGCTTTTCCAAGGATGAGATCTCTGTGTCAGCCAACAGTTTCGATTATCATACGACATCCAACCCTTCAAGGATGAGGTATTATGTGATGTTTCCCCACTGAATGTATGTGATGTTCTCTTGGGCCAACCATATATGTGGAGACGCCATGTTGTTTATGAGTCTCGATCCCGTAGTGTCATTGTTACTTTGGTGGGTCATCTCTACAGAATAACAGAGGTAGTTCTGACTACTGTTCCACCTAAAAAGTGTCGCAAGGTAGTATCTCATACTGCAAAATTCATCTTCTTCACAATCTGTTCAAAAGGAGAACAAAAGGACACTGCAACCACTACAGCCTTGCCCCAAGCACCTTCTATCCAACATAAGCAGATCGACAAGGTTGCAGCAAAGCACAAAGAGTCCTTATGCACACTGTCCTCTCATGTAGCCCGACTTGTTGAATAGCCTCAGCCTCAACAGGTTCGCGATAGACTTCCACAAACTGAGCAGCGCGACGTCTCCAGCAAGGCAAGCAACTCACCAAGATACAGATTCTGTAAACGCTTTTCCCTCTCCCCTGGGAAATCAACGCAATGGATACCATTGCTTCCTAAGGAGGGAGGATTGATCTAGGTGGATATCGGTGGCCACCCACCTTTTCCAACTGGCTCAAAATAGTTTTCTAGCAAATTTGACAATTTACTATTTTTAGCAATTTTTAACTTCCGGGTCCATTTTGAGGGCCCAAATGAAGGTTTTTTTATATCAAGGTTCTCAATGATAGTAAAAAGTATATTGAGCCCCAAAAATTAATCTCCTCGGTGATACCTTTTCAACGAGCTATCATACGCCTAAAACGAAGATCGTATGCAAAATTTACGACCCCGAGAAGTTGATGTACTAACTTACCCAAACGGGGCCCACATGACTTTTGGCGCTTCATCTCCTAGGGTTAGGTTTTTGGATGTCTAGGGTTTTTTCCATTCCTATTTATTGTAAAAAAGGCCTTCAGAGCATCATTGTAATCATCTTCTTGTGAATGCGAGTAGCCGTCACATCTCTTCTCAGAGATAAGCTACCACCATTCTAGTAGGTCTTTCACTCTGTATTTTTACAGTCTCTGTACATTTCTTTGATTAATATAAATCATGTATTACTGTATATATGTGTTTATGGTTGCATCTCTGATATTATTGAATATCTACGATATCTCTGTGCATTTCTTTATTATATCTCCGATCCGATTTGGTGCTGAAAATAATCTGGATCAATGAGTGTGGGGCTCTTTTACCCAAAACTTCCCTCTTCACATAAAACTCCTTAGTTAACATTCAACATTTATTCATAGCCCATTGCTGTCATTTATAACCAGTTAGATGTGAACATATATCAGCAGCATATATCAACAACACATATCATCAATAACTCATCACCACAAGTAAAAAAAAGAACACAAGATGTATGTACAATTTTTCTTTTTATTATGGACAACAATCCAAGGTTTATCAGCAACAACTGAATAGAGTACAACTCTACAAGAGAACCAAATCTATAATGCAAGACTCATCTTACACCCTTGACACCAACTAAGATGAGGCAACAATCCTCAACAGATATCAATCTGTCAACAGGTACGCGACATGTCAGTAGTGCAGCTCATGTGTGTATGCTCCCTGGATCACTACAACCTGTGTGTGCATGCGGCCAATGTATAATGCAACATGTGTATTCTTCTAAGCAACTAGGGTTTTTATTTGCTTCACATGCTCGGATCCTCTGCAACCTGCAATCACTTTCTCTTCTGTCATCCACAGTGTCTCAGTGATATATCTAAGGCCATATAATGCAGATCTGGAACCTGCCTAATCATCCAAGAGCTTGGCACCAACTCAAACACAAGTCTTCACCATTTTACCCACCATACTCTCCCTGTCTTCAGACAACCCGCGTATACCTTAATGTATAGGCACTCTAAGCTTAGACAGCCCGTGTATGCCTCAAAAACTAGGGTTTCTGAAGTTCCAAGAATTTTGTCGTCAAGATCTCTGACATTGCCAAAACTTTGATGCGTCCATGAGATCCTCCTCTCGATCTCTTCCTCAGAATAGATCTTCAATCATTCTCAAGACATCCACACCAAAGATTCTCTCACAAGAAGCTCTCCAACAATACTCCACAAGATAATCTCACTAGAAGCTCTCCATTGATCCACACAAAGGATTCTCACCAAATGTACATTTCACAAGAGATCCTAGCTTCTTATTTATACTTTCATATTCTAGGTCACTTAACCCATTTTAGGTTACTTAACCCATTTCTAGGTCACTTAACCTATTTTCCATATTTTAGGGTTAACCACTTTCCTTGAATAGAAAGTTCTCCAATACTTTATCATTTAAATATTCCTTGTTGATTTTGTCACTTTACTTTATCATTTAAATAATCCATATTGATTTTGTCACTTTATTTTATCATTTAAATAATGATTTCTTCTTTTCAAGCACTTTTACTTCTTTGACCTTGGGGGCTTCAAGCCTTCATATGGGGGTCCTCCAACTTCATAAGGCCATAACTCTCAAACCGTGAGGAGTTATGTGACATTCCACATACCACCGGAAATGGCATGACAAGAACTATCCATCTAGGATAGTTTCACCAACAACTTCATTGATCTTCATCTCATTATTCCACATACAAGCATGGGTCCTCCAACCATTCTTCTAGGATAACTCAATCCACAAAGAATGTTCCCGTGAGGGATTTCACCATAAGGGGACCACTTTGGAGTTTATCCACTTTTTCACCTTATCAATAATGATAAGACAATAATGATTCATATTTTCATCAAACAAACTATGCATCATCATGTATAAATGACAACTCATTGATCCATGTTCATCTATGGATCATATCAATGATCCATCTTTATCAATTGGTTTCCACTTTGACATCTATCATTCTCATCAAGGAAAATACATATACATTGTTCATAAATCATCAATCAATCAATTACCTGACATCAATCAATCAAACCATTTACATCAATGACATATGATCCAACAATCTCCCAAATAATCAAACCATTGGCATCAATGACAACATGATCCAACAATCTCCCCCTTTGGAATTGATGGCAATACCAACATTGATGTCAGCATCAATTACCAATTATTGATGTCAATGTGTAGATAAGGCATGCTCTACATCAATAGTCAATGTGACTATCTCTCCCCATCAATAAACATCAATCACATCAATGTGATTAACTCTCCCCCTTTGACATCAATGGAAAAGGGCCATTCTCCTCTTGGGGTTGCTCCCCCTGCTTGCATTCTCTTTGGGGATACTCCCCCTATCTAAATGCCTTTGATCTTCCTATGAATAATATCTCCCCTTTTGAACAAGGGATATCACTCTGATGTAATGCTTAATATACATCGAACATACTCCCCCTATGACCATCGCTCCTCCTGAAATTATGCCTTTGTGTTCTTTCTTCAAATATAGGGCTCTTTTCTAGGTATGCATCTGATAAATATCTTCTCCTAGAATTATGGGAAGAGTAATGACTTCCCCTAAGGGTATGTCTCCCCATTTCTTCTTTGCAAGATGAACAATATGCTACCATATGATGATCATTGGACCTGTTCATGCATCAAACTTGTGCCATGCCATACATCATGAAACAAAAGATATGTCATTAATGAAATAGAGAATCATGAACAATATATCAACCAAGTACATCATGTAGAAAAATGTGCCCACCATGCACAACACCCATGTACATCAACCATATGCCAAAAGATATCATCCATGAAATGTATCCACCATATGCCAACATGTGCATCTACCAATATGCCAACCATGTGCATCTACCAATATGAAAACATGTGCATCTACCAATTATGCCAAACAAATACCATCCATGAGTGTACCATCATGCAACATTACTTTCACCAAGAAAGTATATCAACCATGCATCAGTAAGCTAAGACTCCCCAATGATGTACAACATGACTATCAACTCAATGCACCAACTACATGTCTGAATGTGTAGCCCATCCACATGCAAAATGGATGCACCATGATATCCAACTATACCATATGCTTCCAATAATACATCATAAGATATATTAATGAAACTTCAATTATGTACCATCCATGTACCCTCAATAGATTATTTTACATAATCCAATAGATGAGAATTTGATCAACATAAATACATACTCATGGGTTAGTGCCATGCCCCCAAGATTTATTTTATATCATAACCTTGCGTGATCTAACTTAGAACCATGAAAACTTGCAGCAAATTGTGTCAGAACCTGCAATAAACAATGTCAGACCCTGCAACACAAAGTTATACCATCACATCAAGTTGCAACCCATGTGCATTGCCTTTTTCCCAAGGCTTTACCACATATACGTGGCCTGCTACACAATAGAGCACATGTGTACGCGACCTATGCAAGGTCAGCCAACGTATGTACGTGAATGTCACCACTATCACCCGCGTATGCCTCAGTAGATGTCTTACTTAATCTTCCCTTTAGTCTTTCATTTTGTTCTAGCTTCTCTGTCTTCTTCACCCACTTTTGTAGATGACCCTTCTCCTCAGAACTTGAGCTCTGAGCATCCATCTTTACAAAGTTGTCTCCCTTTCTTACTTCATTCCTTCTTCTAGCCATGCTATGTGAAGTCCTCATCATGGAATTTCTTCTTGTGTTCCAGCACTCCTGGGATTTGTGGCCAAATCCACTACAGTTGTATCATCTCATGGCGTTACAGTGAACAACAATGTGTCCTACTTGATCACATCTGCAACACCTCATGGTGTTACAAAATCTTTCATTATATCTCCTTTCATAATATCTACACTCAAAATATTTGTGACCATATCCATTACATGAATAATAATGCCCATGAAAAATATTTTCATACCTTTGCTTTGGTGTCCCAAGAATAGCTTCTTGATGTCTTCCTTGCTTTGTTCTTTTGAAATTTTCTTTGCCTTGTGTAGATGGTTGTTTTGCAACATTGTCTTCCTTTTTTGATGGACTTACCTTATGATTTTTTGAGGTGCTTGCTTCAACATGTGTATCTTCTCCTTTGTATCCAAGACTTGATTTATCACATGATGACCTTTTACTTTCCAAGATCTCATCCAAGATTCGTGAGCTATTCAAGAATTTGTTTGACTTTTCTATCTTCTTTCTAAGGTCAAAATTTCAGCTTCTAAATTACAACATGACTCTTCCTTTTCATTTATTTGAATCTTCAATAGTTCTTCTATTGTTTTGGCTTCTTCAATTTGGGTCTTGAGATGGAAAATGGTTTCAAAACTTTTGCTAATATCATCATCTATATTTATATCTTCTTTTCCATTCTTTAGTCATGTGATCTCTTCTTCCTTTTCTTCTAATTTAGAACTCTCTTCTTGTTCTTTGAGAATTCCCTTTAACTTCAAGATGTACCTTTGACTCCTCCTAAGAAAATTCTTAGTGTTCTCCGAAAGATAGTTATCGTGTGTATAAAAATGATCACTCCTATACATGTATAAACCCTCTTCAAATTCCTTTTGAAGTTCTAATAGATTTTCTTCTATTCTTTCCATGGGATAACTATCATCAAAATTTACAAACATTGTTTCTAGATCATCTTCTTCACTTGAGAAACATTCAACATCATCACACTTTGAATCATTGCAATCAAGAGTCTTGGCAGATTATTTACCTTCAATATCTTCCATCTTGCCAACACCATCACATGATGTTTTGCCTTCATTTGAAATGTCTTCAAGATATTCCTTTGTGCTATCATTACTTGATTCTTTATCTTCACTTGAAATGTTTTCAAAATCGCATTTAGAAACAATGAATTCAAGATTTTTTGATGATTCTTTACCTTTGATGATTTTGATGGAGTAATCTTCAATATCTTCCTTCTCCTTCTTGCTTTGATATGTCTCCTCTAGATTTAGCCATAGATCCTTGGTGGAAGTGCATTATCCCGTGATCTCTTTGATAGGGCTTGAGAGTCCACTAAGAATGGTCTTGAGAGCCAATTCATCATTCTTCTTTCCTTCCCTTTGAGCTGCAAACTTTGACTTGTTCTTCAATGGAACTGATCCACCAATGGTTGCCTTCCAAATAGTTTCTCCCATTGTCTTCAATATAATCTCATTTCTATTCTCCAAGTAGAATAGTATTCCTCAACAAGGATTGGAACTTCATCATCCATTTGTGTGTCTATGGATCTTCTTCAAGCTTGTTAAGGCTTGTAGTGAAGGCCCACTCTGATACCAATTGTTGGACACACCTACCACACTTAGAGGGGGGGGTGAATGAGTGTGGGGCTCTTTTACCCAAAACTTCCCTCTTCACATAAAACTCCTTAGTTAACATTCAAAATTTATTCATTACCCATTGTTGTCATTTATAACCAGTTAGATGTGAACATATATCAGCATCATATATCAGCAACACATATCATCAATAAGTCATCACCACAAGTAACACAAAGAACACAAGATGTATGTACAATTTTTCTTTTTATTATTGACAACAATCTGGGATTTATCAGCAGAAACTAAATAGAGTACAACTCTACAAGAGCACTAGCTCTATAATGCAAGACTCATATTACACCCTCGGCAACAACTAAGATGAGGCAACAATCCTCAACAGATATCAATCTGTCAATAGGTACGCGACCTGCCAGTAGTGCAGCCCGCGTGTGTACACTCCCTGGCTCACTGCAACCCATGTGTGCACGTGGCCAATGTATAATGCAACATGCATATGCTTCTGAGAAACTAGGGTTTTTCTTTGCTTCACATGCTCAGATCCTCTACAACCTGCAATCACTTTCTCTTCTGTCTTCCACAGTGTCTCAGTGATAGATCTGAGGCCATAGAATGCAGATCTGGAACCTACCTAATCATCCAAGAGCTTGGCACTAGCTCAAGCAAAATTCTTCACCATTTTATCCACCATATGCTCCCTATCTTCAGAAATCTTGCGTATACCTTAATGTATACACACCCTAAGCACAGACAGCCTGTGTATGCCTCAGAAACTAGGGTTTCTGAAGTTTCAAGAATTTTTTCGTCAAGATCTCTGACATTGTCGAAACTTTGATGCGTCCATGAGATCCTCCTCTCGCTCTCTTCATTAGAATAGATCTTCAATCATGCTCAATACATCCACACCAAAGATGCTCTCACAAGAATCTCTCCAACAATACTCCACAAGATAATCTCACTAGAATCTCTCCATTGATCCACACAAAGGATTCTCACCAAATGTACATTTCACAAGAGATCCTAGCTTCTTATTTATACTTTCATCTTCTAGGTCATGTAACCCATTTTAGGTTACTTAACCCATTTCTAGGTCACTTAACCTATTTTCCATATTTTAGGGTTAACCACTTTCCATGAATAGAAAGTTCTCCAATACTTTATCATTTAAATATTCCTTATTGATTTTCTCACTTTAATTTATCATTTAAATAATCCATCTTGATTTTGTCACTTTCCTTTATCATTTAAATAATGATTTCTTATTTTCAAGCATTTTGTTTCTTTGACCTTGGGGGCTTCAAGCCTTCACATGGGGGTCCTCCAACTTCGTAAGGAAATAACTCTCAAATCGTGAGGAGTTATGTGACATTCCACATACCACTGGAAATGGCATGACAAGAACTATCCATATAGGATAGTTTCACCAACAACTTCATTGATCTTCATCTCATTATTCCACATACAAGCATGGGTCCTCCAACCATTCTTCTAGGATAACTCAATTCACAAAGCATCTTCCCGTGAGGGATTTCACCATAAGGGGACCACTTTGGAGTTCATCCATTTGTGCACCTTATCAATCATGATAAGACAATAATGAGTCATATTTTCATCAAACAAACTATGCATCATCATGTATCAATGACAACTCATTGATCCATTTTCATCTATGCATCATATCAATGATCCATATTTATCAATTGGTTTCCACTTTGACATCTATCATTCTCATCAAGGACAATACATATACATTGTTCATCAATCATCAATCAATCAATTACTTGACATCAATCAATCAAACCATTTACATCAATGACATGTGATCCAACATTCTCCCAAATAATTAAACCATTGGCATCAATGACAACATGAGCCAACAACAGTCACGATCCTTTGAACCCTTACAAAGAATCTCTGACGTTCTAGCTTCTACATATATTTTGCAATGCCATTCCGCCCGATCTTTTCAACTTCCCAGTCAGAATTCGAACTCAACCACAAGACTCTGACCAACAAACCTGGCCCATACTGGCCTGGTGTTTCAACCGGAAGCTCTGATACCAATCTGTAACACACCCCACCACCCACAGGCCAGGGTACGCTACCTTCAAGCCCACCCTTGGGCTTCTTTCTCTTATTGATACCTTTTTAAATTAATAAGAATGCATAAAAGAAAATATCTAATGACATGCACAATAATAACCATAAAGCATGCATATTCTAAAGGTTCAATTAAATGATAAATAAATACATAGTGGAATACATTCATATACAGCTAAATAATACCATAACAAAGAGCACTTATATTTATAAAAGATGACACCAACTGGTTGTAGACCAAGGACATTCCTCCCAGCCATAGACACTATTGCTCCAAATCTCAACAAGAGTGTCACTCCCCAGCCAGGTCTATGAATCCACAAGGATGGTTCCAAAGTGTTACTTGGATTCTCGAACTAGTCAGCACTCAATCTCTCACAGGATTTCCTAGCACTCACAACAATCCAAGTACCCATCTCTCTTCTACCCATCTTGCACCACCCAAGAGAATGGACCTCCACCCTTCTCTGTCACGCAGTCCCTCAGGCAGTCCTTCTCCTTCCAGGGCTCCAGTGAAACTGGTCCAGAATCTCCATGCTGGAACTCTCGGGAATCGCAGCTGTGAACAAAGATGGACACAGGCCAATTCATATCAGACATGCAGGCCTCAATTCATGGTTGGATTACACCAACGACCTCTAAAACCAATGATAACATGGCTTCTCTTCAGCAGTTCATTTCCTTTCCCCAAGCCAAGACATGGATGAGGAAGATGAACAGGTTACAAAAAATTAATGGAGTGAGATATCCACCCAAGTTGTGAAACAATGAATAATCAGTGAATGAATGTGTTAGGGAAAGAATGGAATGAAAGAATAAGTGAAGGAGCGAACGAGCCAACCCCCCAATCAGACTACGGACGGGTTTAAGTATTTTTGTGGGGAATCAAAAACCTCCTAGCCTCCCCCAAGAAGCTCACGTAACTGATCACTCCCTTAGACAAAAGATTAATTAAAATAGGAAATAAACATTCATCCCCTCAAGCCCCCTCTCTTTTGGAATCATAGCCCCCCTTATAACTCTAGTCCTTGTCCGTCTAGCAGCCAGCGATGTATTTATTATTAATAATGATCAAAACATTACATTTCTTGGGCACACTAGCCTTTTAATAATTGTTTGGGCACTCTGGCCTCTCAGCATTATAACAATACATTATTTAAAATGGGGGTTCAAAACTAGGGGTGTTACATTACCTAAATTAGGCAATAATTCAGTCATCATGGTATTTTTTTATCGTCTTTCCAAGTATCCTCATTTATGTTCTCTTCAACACCCATTTACCTCATCAACTGTGGCTCAACTTTTCATGGATCATGTCTTCAAGCTTCATGAAATGCCTCATTCTATTGTTTCTGATCGAGATCCCACTTTCACCAGCAATTTTTGGCAAGAACTGTTCAGGCTATAGGGCACCCAATTTCATCCCAATACCGCCTATCATCCCTAGATTGATGGTCAAATTGAAGTTGTCAACAAGTGTTTGGATACGTATTTGAGGTGTTTTGCCTCTGAAAGAAAAAATCAATGGGCTCAATGGTTACCATTAGTTGAATGGTGGTACAACAATTCTTACCATACAGCTACTCGCATGACTCCTTTTGAAGTAGTATATGGACAACATCCACCTTCCATTCTCTCCTACATGCCAGGTGTCTCGAAGGTCTAGGCGGTTGACCAAACGCTTACAATTCGAGAGGATATTCTTCATACCTTCAAAGAGAATTTGGTCATGGCTCAGAATTGCATGAAGCAAAAAGCTAATCAAGGTCAATCAGAATGTCAATTTGTTTTAGGAGACCAGGTATTTCTTCGAATGCAACCTTATAAGAAAATGTCACTCAAGGTCGAACATTGTCACAAACTAGTGCCCAAATTTTATGGTCCTTATACAATTCACAAGAGTGTGGGATAGGTGGCCTATCATTTAGCTTTTCCCATTTCTTCTAAGCTCCATCCTGTTTTTCATGTCTCATGCTTAAAGAAGGTGATTGGAACTAAGTTCCAAAATCAAACTAGCCTTCCCAAGTTGGATGAGAAGGATTCATCTGGTTACATCCACAAGAAATTTTGGACCAGCATGAGTGTCGTCTTCGTGAGTGCACCATCAAGGAAGTGTTAGTCTAGTGGAAAGATACAACTCCAACTGATGCCACCTGGGATCCACCTACCATTTTTCAGCAATTTCCTCATCTCAAGCTTTGAGTACAAGGAAGATTTTAAGGGGGAGGGCATGTTAGGGACCTAACCTACCTAACCCCTCAAGTGGGTAGTGTTGGCACAGGGGTAGACCTAGGGTTCAATGCTCAAGAGCACACCAACAAAACCCTAACTACCAGCCCTTTCGGCAACACCTGTGAAGCAGATGAAGTCTCACCCGAGGTAGAGGCAGGGGTGTTTGCAAGAATCCAATGTCTGTAACCTTAGCTGGGACATAGATCTGTGATTACAATATTCTATCAAAGCACTTAGAAGTTACAATTCATCAGTATTTAACCAGTATCTACTTCGCAGTTAAAACCCTAATCACAAAGTATCGCAATATTCACCCAGATCTAGTATATTCAATCACTAATCACATTCACATAGGTTATATCTATCACTCATTCATATTATTAAGCACAAAAAATCAACATATCTATCTATCATTTATCTATATCAAGCACTAAGAAAGTAAACACATCAATACATCGCACATAGGATATACGTGGTTCACCCCTAGCCTAGGGCTACGTCCACCAACTCTTCTTCTCTTTTATTATCTTTTGTCAATCTTCTACATGCACAGAGCCACAAGATCCTACTCTGCATAGGACAGGATATCTGTGCACACCTCGCTAGATCCTCCTTCCCTGAGTTAGGTTACAGCACAAAGATTCTACTCAATCCCTTACAGTCACTTTCACTTAGCCTTGCAAGTCTCACACAACATGCACAAAGCATGTACAACTATCACCTACACTTAGCACTTGGTATCACACACTTTCACACTTGCACTTAGCATCACATACACCTCCTAGTTACATCGCCTAGATTTCTATTTATTCATTACAAAATGGGCCTAAACATGGGTAAACCCATGGGCCACATCCCCATACCCATTACATAAGCCCAAAACCCAAAAATCCCTAAACAAGGGGTCGAGATCCCATGATCTCCGCTTCGACTTGTGCTCCGCCTTCAACATCTTGTCAAAGTCCCAAAATAGGTCAAACATGACCAAGGATCCTCAAAACTTGGTCAAGGGCCAACAGGCCCCCAACACTCACCTGTGACTTGTCCCGAGTCACTTTGGTCTGGGTAGCTCTGCTTCAAAAGTGTCAAGCTTGGCTCGAGTTTCTTCGACCTATTACTGCGTCAAGGCCTCCTACTCAGTGAACTCTTGAATAACTACTTCATTGATAGGTTCCTCTAAGCGTTGTTCGACTGCAGTGACTATTTGTTCCAGCTCTGCTCCTCGGCCTTCAATCTCCTCAAACAGTTGGCACGCTTTGTCCTGGACTAGTTGGAGCCTATGAGTCACTTCCATGACTTTACTCTCTATGGTGTGGACCTATTGTTGAGTAGCGCATTGTTCTTGGGATCGCTTCATCCTTTCAACTATTGATAGGAGCATCAACTGCACCTGTACTATTGTTGCTTGTTGCTTTGCCTCCTGGAGTTGTGACTCCAGTGCCTTTAGTTCAAAATATTTACTAAGTCACTCGTAGGTTTGTGCACTTCTACTGCTAAGTTTTTTACATTCCAGAGTGAATGCTCTGATCCTCTCAACTGTGCTTCAGACAGTAGCTTCCCTTTGATCTCACACGTCCTACAAGGTACTTGGCACTGTTCGTAGCTCTAGGTCTATGATTCTCTATTGAAGTTGTTGGATAGCTTCTGCAAGCTGCGCTACTTGCTACTCCACTGGTTCTTCTTCCTTTTTCTCTAATCCTATTACAGAGCRAAGTGCTTTGTTGACTGCTTCTTTGACTCTGAGTTGTTTTGCAAGAAACTTCTCTCTCTCTTGTTTTACCTGCACTCTCTCCTCTTCAAAAYTGGTGTGGAGTTCATCCTTCTCCTATTGTGMAACTCGACGTTGCTCTACCGCTTCCTGTTGTGCTTGCTTCAGGGCCATCGTGGCCTGTTCTTTCTCTTCTTGTGCTCAATGAAGGCGAGCTTCGGTCACATCAGCTATTCTACGAAGTTGGTCAGGTTCATATCCCAACTCTAGTTCTTCTTATGGTAGGGGYGCAGTGGATACTACGCGGCTGGATTGAAGGGACTGTTATACCCCTCTGAGTTATGTCTCAATCCTATCATACATGGTTGCTTGCTTGGCTTTGGTGTTCTTCATAATCTCATGCAAGGCATATGATAGAGTTGTGATGATGAAGTCAAAGTCATCGAGCATGAGCATAGTATGCAACTTGGTCTTACTAGCTCTGTATTTCTTCCTTGAGGTGGGTTTTGTGGGGGAAACCTTTCTTTTCTTAGAGGGATCATCCTCATAAACAGGATCTGTAGTGCACCTTTTCTACTACCAAGTCTTAATCGTTCTTAAAGGAAGACTATAACACCCCTTTGTACATAACTCATACAGGCATTATATAAACCACATGCATTTAAGCAAAGAAATACATTTAAATCTTAAAGTAAACATATAATTTACTGTTATAGTTAACAATCAATAGCATGTAATATTAATTCATATACACAGCGGAATTCATGATAACATAAGCAACGCAGTCATGCAAAACATGATTAAAGCATAATCAGATACTTATCTTTTTAGTGGTAGATTCCACCAACCAAGTGCAGGCCTTCCACGAACCTCCCAGCCTTAGACCACACTGCTCATCAGCTCAGCATTGGGTCACCCCCGAGCTGGGACTAAGCTCCACCCCAAGACAAGGAACCCTAGGCTAGGTTGAGGTTACAGGGAAACAACACACAGCCACAAGGAAGGGATTCTCTCCCAGGAACCACCCACACTCACTGCCCACAGACCCTCATTCCCCACATGCCTGTTCCACCCCAGGAGTATACACCTTCTCTGTCACTTGGACAGTCCTTCGGCTACTAACCTCCCTTGCCTTGGGTTACAGCAACAGACCGGACCGAAAGTCTCTGGGCTCTGTGGCAGCTACAGGGTTCCTTCCAGGAGTTCTCTCCTCCCTCTGCGCACTCTCTCACCTGGAGAGATTCGCTCACAGGCCAACAACCTATTCTTCCAACCTCAATCACCTCTCTCACCTAGAGAGAGTGTTGTACAACTGGCCAACAAGACCCCCACGCAGTCCAGCACTGCGCGGCCACACAACCAATCGGGAAAATGAACACGGGCTTTCTAACTGGTTCAACAATGGCAGGTCACTTCTTATTTCTCAATCCGACAACACGGGATAGACTCACACTCGGGTTCTCGGGGATGCGTGACAAACGATCTAGGCAGGGTTCAACTCAAACTTAATGGTTCACAACCGAAAGGGTGTTCAACCTTCCAGAAGAAAATACAGACACTGGCCTTTTCGGTTCAGAGTGCATGAGGGTATCTCTTGCAGAGGTCAGATGGGTTCACGCTCCAACGGTCGGGTAGAATGGAGGAGGAGGAACCCTTCTCACGGCTCACCCTAGCCGTTTATTCACATGCGTCAGGGTTGACACTTGTCCCCCATGCGACTGCATGCCTCCTTCAGCATGCGTTCCTCCCACCATTTGGAAATCACATGTCCTTCCAAAAGGACTTAGGTTAAAACATATAATGGACATATCTTTTGGAATAATATTAAAATATTATTCCCAGGCTTAAGCCCCCTAGGCTTAGCCCCTAGGCTCAACACTTAGCCCTTTTCCCACCTTCCAGCCCCTAATTTCTTGCCCACTCTATGAATTCTCAGTCCCCCTTCACTCATTCATCGTGGTCGGTCTGCACCTGGTGCTGTTTATATTTTATTAATTGTTCTGCATGATTACATATACAACAGCAGGCTCCTGGACTTCAACACTTAGGCTCCCTGGCCTAACAAACACATAAGCCTCAAGCTTATAAGAACTTGGCTCACCAGCCTATAAAACATAATCACAATTCCTTTCAGAACATGGTTTGCAATGGGGCTCGGCCTTGGGGACACTATAGGATCCCTAGGCGATGTTACTTCACCTTCATTTTGTTGATCATTTTTTCCATTGGTTTCTTCTTTATCGACTTCGTCATCACCTCCTCATCTCAGTGATTCTGAATTGGTTTATTCTGATGCCCTGCTCAGGTTTTGTACCTCTTCAGTCTTCTTCCTTCTACTGGTTCCAGGTGTGTCATGAGTGGCCTCTGAGCTACCAATTAGTTTGGGATCAGACATTTCTACGGGGTCATCAGGGATAAGGAGCTCTGCAGACCAGTCCTTGGTTATCTCCTTGAGGTCCTCCTCTGTGAGATTATAGTATGATTGAAGCTCTTCTTTATGCTCATCTGCGTGCACAGTGATATAAATAAAGTGTCGATCTGTGTGGAAATTCATGAGGGGTCTGAACTGGTGCAGGGTGTTCGACGTCATACGAGGGACAGCCCCAATAGCCCAATTCGACTGGAGATAGTATGTGTGAAATACTATGTTCGAACGCCACTATTTTCCCATATTGCTCGAGTACCAGAGCATGGTGAACTTCACAGCGAGTCGTTCAAACGGCTCAATGTCTGGGAAGGTCGCACCTTTCGACATCTCCCAAGTAGTAAACACTATGAGGATCAACAACCAGCTGAAATGGAACTCATATCACTGATCCCGAGCTTCGCAACAATTCAATTTGAGTTGGTTGACTAAGTACTTCGTCCAGTTCATTTGGAGTCCTTCTAAAAATTTTCCGAGGAGGTCAACAATGAACCCTATGACCTGTGTAGGTTTGTTCTTTCTCACCAGCTTTCTTGCGATCAGCTGGCAGCCCAGGCGCACTGCGCCATTCTGGATGGAAGCTACCTTGTAACCTCATGTCCCCTTTTCTACATCACCATATGTTTCTTTAATCCTCTGTGCTAGTGCGCGGTCTGCATCCTTCTCTGGGTAGAAGTCTTGTGGGTTGGGTCCCTGCATGCTCAATCTAGTGATCCTATGGATCAATGTCGGATCGACTGTGATGATTCTGTCTAGCCATAGATAGTTGTCGTGGTAGAATGATAGCAGGAGCTTGACACACACATTAACCTCGTGGTGCCTTCCAAAATTTGGAATCTTTATCACATTCAAGATGGTGGACTGTGCGAGTTTCATAGTCCATGGTTGGGGGATTATTTTCAATTTCTTCCCCTTCAGCCTAATCAAATATCTGTGGGGTGTGCATACGGTGGTTCTCGTGGTCTCCTAGGTTGAAATCACTGAATTTTAATGTCGTGATATTATCCTCCTGCGTTCTAATTGCACGTATCCCCTTCGGGAGGTACGCAGTAACTAGGGTGTAATCGAAATCCCTCAGGACACTGTCAGGACTCACCGCGCCATCCAAAGGCGAGATGTACTCGGGCAAGATAGTTGGGATTAACTTCCCATTCGCCAAGTCATCTTGATGCTTGGTTCTCTTCTCTGTTGTAGCTCGGGATGGTCCAAATCCGCGAGCAGTCGATGGGGAGGCTTGCACTTCTCTCGTCAACGAGGCTTGAATACCTACGAACATTACTTTCTTGGCCATTAGATCGATTAGAACTTCTTCGACACACTTTTCAGTTGCATTGATTTTGTCCGACATACACGCTCAAGATCGGATAACTTATATTAATGAATGGGTGCTCAAATAAATAGAGTAGGTTTCGATCTTAGTAAACACAACGTGGTAGCAATGAGTTGGCTTGGATACAATTCACAAAAGTTTTCTCGGTGCAACAATTGACATAATAAGTAGAGAGCAATGTAACGGGTCTTCTCCAATGGACAAGAGGCCTTCATCAATGCGGTTCTGTCCATTGTGGTGTGGTCCCAACAGTCTGAAGATGATCTTTATGGTCATAAATGTTGTTATAACCATTTGGGGGTGTCGTTCTAACGATTATAATGCTTCTAATGGTCATATCTCTTTGCCATGGAGAAGTGCCATGGTGGGTTGTTCTAATATCCTAGTGAAGTTTCAGTTTTGCAAATCTTCCTTCTGCGAAGTCCCATCTGGAACATTCTACAACTTTTCTCTCTTCTTATTGAGCTTTCCATCCTTCCTCCCTGTGATCTTCATCTCGATATTCCTCTTTCCATTCTGAGTCTTATCTCCTTTTGGCATAGTAACTTCGCGTTGTTGATATTATTTCATAGGGTTCAAGGGAAATACTTATTTTATGTCTGGGGTAGGTGCTCCACTCTTCTGTGAGTCTTCTTGTGTTCTTTCAACTTCGACATCCAAGTTTCTAGTTCTAAACAGCTTTGATCTGTTCTCATGTTCTTCAATCAAGTGTGTTATCCTCCTAGTCATTAAATCTTTTAATTCTTTCTTCTTATGTTCTAAGACTTCTTCTTCTTTTATTCTAGCCTAATCCTTCTCAATCCAGTTTTTTCCTAGTAACATAGAAAATGGGGCGTTTCTCTCAATAAATTTAACAACCTAAAAATCTTCTTTTGTCGAAGTTCCATGAGAACTCATAGACATCTGGGTGAGTCTTCCACATAGGGTTATCAGCTTTCCTATGAATAATCCTATTCCTCCCAATGAAGGAATCAGAACAGGGTTTCCTAAAATTTCCCAAGTTCTTTTTGTCATGATATTCACCTGTGTTTCTTCATCCATAACACAGTCAATGTTGAATTCTCTTATTCTTGCTTCTATGCACTATTTTTGTTTGAAGATCTTTGGTAAGTTGATATTTCTGTGAGCATTCAGGGTTTCTTTCATTTGTAGCAATACATTCTCTGATTGTTTCTGGGGTTCTACCATGGTCTTAGTTTCTTGATCTTCCTCGGGGTTTTCTTGTCTCATATTCATTCTTTCAACCTTAGCAATCATTCTAGGGAAATCCAAAACTTCATGGTCCATAGCTTTAAAACAAAGACAACTACGTCTTCTACAAGGGAATTCCTTAGCAAGATGTCCTGGTCTTCTGCAACTATAGCAAAGAGTTACTCCTCTCTTTCTTTTGAACGATCCCCAACCTTTCCTGTACTGCACACTAGGGTCACAATAACAAACCTGTAAAAAAATCTTTCTAGGATCCTGCATCCATTTGTTAGTCCAAACATTCTTTCTATGCATAGGAATAACATATCTTTCATCATTTCTATCAAATCTACTCATATCAAATCGTATTTCTTCTAGTTGTGCCCTATTTTTTAGGCTAGGAAATTTTTTATCAAACATACCTAGATTCATAATTTCGAAATAAAAATTTCCAGTTATCTTACCTTTTCAATCAAATTTTTCACTGTTCTTACTTTTATCAGAGCACAAAGCTTCAATATCATAGATCTTTTCTTCAGATTTGACTTCTCTTATTAGCACAGAGCTTTACAGGTCAAGTAGAATATTGTGCACTAGGGAAACAGATCTATGCACACAGCTTCTCTTTTTCTTTACTTCAGTTCCCAACAATCATAGTTTCAAGTCCCGTCAATGGAACCATTTGTTGGCACAGGGGCAGACCCATGGTTCAACGCTCAAGAGCGCACCAAAAAAACCCTAAATACCATCCCTTTCGGCAACACCTGCGAAGAATATGAAGTCTCACCTGAGGTAGAGGCAAGGGTGGTTATAGGACTCCATTGTCTGCAGCCTTAGTTGGGACACAGATCTATGATTACAAGATTCTATCAAAGMACTTAGCAATTAAAATTCATCATTATTTAACCAGTATCTACTTCGCATTTAAAACCCTAATCATAGAGCATCACAGTATTCACTCAAATCTAGTATATTCGAGCACTAATCACATTCACATAGGTTATATCTATCACTCATTCATATTATTAAGCACAAAACATCAATAGATCTATCTATCATTTATCTATGCCAATCACTAAGCAAGTAAGCACATAAACACATCAATACATCATACAAAGCATAAAAACACAGGATATATGTGGTTCAGCCCCAGCTTGGGGCTATATCCACCAACTCTTCTTCTCTTTTATTATCTTCTGTCAATCTTCTACATGCACAGAGCCACAAGCTCCTACTCTGCATAGGACAGGAGATCTGCATGCACCTCACCAGATCCTCCTTTCCCGAGTTAGGTTACAGCACAAAGCTTCTACTCAATCCCTTACAGTCACTTGCACCTAGCCTTGCAAGTCTCACAGAGCATGCACAAAGCATGTACAACTATCACCTACACTTATCACTTGGTATCACACACTTGCGCACTTGCACTTAGCATCACATACACCTCCTACTTACATCGCCTAGATTTCTATTTATACATTACAAAATGGGCCTAAACATGGGTAAACCCATGGGCCACATCCCCATACCCATTGCATAATCCTAAAACCCAAAAATCCCTAAACAAGGGGCCAAGATCCTACGATCTCCGCTTCGACTTGCGCTCCACCTTCGACAGACTATCGAAGTCCCAAAATAGGTCAAACATGACCAAGGATTCTCAAAACTTGGTCAAGGGCCAACAGGTAGAATAATATATTTCCATGTAATAAAGTTCAATATTAATAAGGCCTAGCAATAAGGAGGAATAAGTCAAATGCAAGAATACCTAATAGAAGATTATGCTTCTAGAATATCTTCCTATAGATTGTTCTTTTGGATAGATAGATTTAGTATAAATAGGAGTAGAGGGTATGAGAAGTTTTGTCTTGAAAAATTGTTGTAATAGAGCTCTGCTTTGTTGGAGGTTGCCCCCTAGAAGAGGCAAGTGAACCTTGTTTCCTATAAATAAATGTATAATTTTGGTGTTGTGGTTCCATATAATTTGTTGTTTTGTTGTTGTCTTTGCATTATTTTTGTACTATGTTGCTATCTTGGTGTTATTTGTTGCATTATTTCTCTTTTCTGCTAATATAATAAATCTGGTACCTTACAAAAATGTACAGGAATTGAAATTCACAATTGTCTTGTTAATCAATTGATCGAAGGAAATAAGATTACACAGGAAGCTCGGTTCCTTCCCGATAGTTGCACACTTCCACTCTCACACTCTGCACTTATTCCACACACTCACACACTCATTTCCCTCACCTATCAAGATTTTAATACAATAAGGACCAAATCAATCCATTCCACAGAGATAGGATTGGTTCTGACCAATCTTACACAAAGACTAGATTTATCTTACAACAACTTGATTTCGATCCTGAAAGATAGGATCTGATCCAAACAAATTCCAAATTTATCTAACTCTTCCACCTCCTATTACATTCATGGAAAAACTTCCTTCTTCTTGAACACCCTAGACTATTACAAAATAATTAAAAATAATTACAATAAGGAAACCAACTCTATCTCATAAAGTCTCTAAGACCTTAGAGGTCAAATACTAGATTGTTGTAGAAGATACTCATGCATCAATGATTCACTATGGTTGACTTTGGTTGACTATGGTTGACCATGTTGATTTGGTTAGCCATGGTTTACTATGGTTGACCAGTTGATTATGTTTAAGGAGGGTTTACTATGGAAATGTCGCATTGTGACATTCATCTTGGTTGACTTATGTTGAATTGTTACGTTCCTCAATGGTTGTGTCGCATTTTGATGTACTTCAAGGGTTATGTCACATTACGAAGTTTCTCAAGGGTTATGTTGGATTCTGATGTTCCCCAATGATTATGTTTCATTGTGATGTACATCTTCAATGATTTATGTCAAATTGTAATTCCCCTCAGATATTATGTCACATTGTGATATTCATCAAGGGTTATGTCGCCATGTGGCATTCCTTAATGATTATGTTTCAATGTGATGTTCCTAAATGGTCATCATACATTATGATATTCATCTTAGTTGGCTTATATGGAATTTCTACGCTCCTCAATGATAGTGTCACATTGTGACATTCATCAAGGGCTATGTCACATTTTTGATGTTCCTTTTAATGGTTTTGTCACAGTACGACATTCATCTAGGTGGACTTATGTCAAATTGTAGCCTTTTTGCAGGGTGTTGTTGCATTGCAACATTCATGAAAGGATTTGTCGAATTGCAATGTTCCTCAATGGTTATGTAGCATTGTTACATTCATCTTGTGACTTATGTCAAATTGTTATGTTACTCAATGGTTATGTCATAATGCAATGTCCCTCAAGGGTTAGGTTAAATTGTGACATTCCTTAAAGGTTATTTCGTATTGCAATGTTTATCATGGTTGAATTATGTTTCATTGCAATCATCCTCAAGAGATTTGTCACATTTTTTATGTTCCTTAATTATTATATCACATTGTGAGGTTCATCTTGATGGACTTATGTTGAATTACAGTGTTTTTGAAGGGTTATGTCACATTGTGATGTTCATGAAAGGATATGTTGAATTCTGATGTTCCTCAATAGTTATGTAGCATTATGACATTCATATTGGTGGACTTATGTCAAATTTCTATGTTCCTTGATGTTTATGTTACAATGTGATGTTCCTTAGGGGTTAGGTTAGATTTTGGCATTCCTCAATAGTTATTTCATATTGTCGTGTTTATCATGGTTGACTTATGTTAACCATGGTTGTATTTAGTTGGCCATGGTTCACTATGGTTGAATTTGGTTGACCATGTTGATTATCATTGACCATGTTGATTATATTTTAGCATGGTTTACTATGGTAATGTCACATTGTGACGTTCATCTTGGTTGACTTATGTTGAATTGTTGTGTTCCTCAATGGTTGTGTCAAATTGTGATGTCCTTCAAGGGTTATGTCACATTGCAATATTCCTCAAGGGTTATGTTGGATTGTGATGTTCCCCAATGATTACGTCACATTGTGATGTTCATATTCAGTGAATTATGTCTAATTGCAATGTTTCTCAATGATTATGTCAAATTGTGATGTTCATCAAGGGTTATGTCACCTTGTGTCATTCCTTAAAGGTTATGGCTCAATGAGATGTTCCTAAATGGTCATGATCCATTGTGATATTCATCTTAATCACCTTATATGGAATTGCTACATTCCTCAATGGTTGTGTCACATTGCAACATTCATTAAGGGCTATGTCACATTTGTGATGTTCCTTAATGGTTTTATCATATTGTGACATTCATCTTATTGGAGTTATGTTGAATTATAGTGTTTTTGAAGGTTTTTGTTGCATTG
>JASDQU011246553.1:6643-20105 GCA_032191745.1 Picea mariana | reverse complement strand
CTTCTTATCATTATTTCTTGTTTATATAGTCTTCCAACTGGTGTGAATTTGAATCATTACATATTTTTATTTTGAACCATTGTACCTTTTCATTTAAATGATAATATTAAATAATATCATTTTCCTTTTTATTTTTTATTCATAATTCTCATGAATTAACTCTCTTTTAATCATGACTATGTGTCAGTTCTTTTGTCTTAATGAGTTGATAACATACATGATCGACTCATCATATCATTCTCATGATTTTGTTGTGTTCTCAATTCACCAATAAATCATATTTGATCTTTTATCGATTCTTTGTATTGTTCTAGTGCTAACTCTTTATCGAATGAAATCTGTATTAGGTGCTTCCTTCAAACAATTTACATATGACCATATGTGTAAAACCATGGGCTTATTGTCTAAGTGATGTTCCCAATGCCACCTCTTCTTTCTCTCTTTGTTTCTTTATTTCATAGGACCGCAAGTGGTGACTAGGCATTAGGCCAAGTGAGTGCTTGATCATTTATCAAAATCAACGGTCACGTTTTAATCTCCCGATGAGATGGATGATTGTTGGTACTTCGGGACTTTTTCCTTCATGACTTCCAGACTCTATAATCTTTCAAATTTCCCAAAGAAGATTTCTCCGAAGTAGATCAGATGGTTGGTATATTATTTTCACGATAAACAATTCCCATTCAGTTCGTAACTTTAGTTATTCAAGGCTCCTGAAGTCTGGAGTAACAATTCCTCCGAAGCGATTACCTACCAAATAATTCATACAACAGTGGTTACCATTTGTTTTCAGTTAACACCTCCACTTACGCTATACTTCCACTATACTTGATCAGCGGTCAATAACACTCTTGGATTGGATCAACGGTTAGCATTAACTTCAGCCTTCGGTGCTTCAGGTGATTTCTTATGTTAGAAATCAGTTTCCCCCGAAGTACATACTCTTGAAGTGACATAACTTGTTGATGTGACTTATGACTTGGCATTGGCTGAGTGGATCCCATGTGTCACTTAGATTCATGAATTACACATACCTGAAATGCCAATTTCATCTTGACACTTTTCATCATCTGATTGCACCACGTGTCATTGATGGCATGGTATGTTGACATGGATCTCCTGATGTGTGTGCTATGTGTATTCACTTCGTGACTTCATAACTTCAGCCTTTAGGTGAATTTACATGTTCTCAACACATTTTCGCTGAAGTGGTCATCGTCGGAGTTAACCACGATCTTGATCCAATGGTCATCGTGTATTCTCCAGTTTTGATGGTCCTTATTTATGTCTTACTCTTTTCTTCCACTCAACTTGATCCAACGCTTGAGAATGCTCTTGGAGCAGATCAATGATCAGGGATGATTGTGGGGTCCTCAATTAGCATGACATTTAAAAATATCGTCAATTTCTGCAATGGAAACTGCTCATTGGTAGTGGAACTCATGCAAACCGTAGATCTATTGGCGGGTGACTATCGACGGTCGATGTATATTGTGGAACCATAAATTTCTCATGGTTTATCCTGTTAGCACTGAAAGTCACACTTTGATTGCTAAAGTGTAATCTCAACACCCATCAAAATGTAAAACATAACTTTGGTTTTGAATAGGTGGATCAACAAGATGGATAAAGAAAGACAAAGGGAAACAAACTGTGTATCAGTAGGCTACACCAATGGGAAATGGAGTCACAAACATCCCACTCATCGAAGGCACAAAAGTTGCGTAACCAAAAACAAGATTATATGCTGATAGGTGGAAGAAATGAAGAAGGAGAACATAAGATATAATGTTCAGTAAATAAATATCCTCTCAATTTAATGAATCAAGAAATACTTGAATATAAACAATGACTGATGGGCAAAATACAACTTATCCTCTGTTGCTTAGGGATTCATAAATCATTGACAGCCTTTGATCCTCAAATCTGCAATATATTCAAATAAGAAGAAATGTAAAAGAAGATTTACAATCTCAAATCACAACTCTCATGAGTCTCCAATAGCAGTAATTCTTACAATCAAAAAATGCCCATAGGATTACAAATGAACACACACAGAAAACTGCCTATTCCTACTCGCTCTATCCCCTCTTGGCTCATCCCTCCCCTTTCTTCAAGAGATATCTCCCTTTTTAAATAGAAAATAGCATCCAAATAGCCTAAGGAGTTTGAATCCCTTCTCCTCCAATGGATTCTAAGCCTTGGAGATAGGTGGCAATAGTCAAAGAGACAAAAATCCAACAAACTGCTGATTTTTAGGAATTTGTTGGAAGTCATTAATAAATTGTTTACACCTCATGCATGAGGCCTTTGTTGGAGCTAAATATTAGGTGCATGTGTCCCTTGAAATCTAGCTGATCCTTGAGAATCCATTTGAACTCTCCTTGACATGTGGAAACCTCCCAAGAAGGAAAAAATCAAAACTGTGACTGCTACAGGAAATTAGTACGCAATGCCACTGTGCAGAGTATGAAATGCCTACTTCTATATCCAATATCTCTAAAAAAAAACACATTTTGAAAAACTGAGAGAGGTTTTTGTTATTTGTAATGTTATGAACAAAAACCTTCTCTAGTTTTCAAAAATACATCTTCAAATGCTCATAACACAAGTTTTAAATTAGTGACTCAAAGATGGCAGAATAACTCTGCACAATTTAGCCTCTACCAGAATATTACATAGTGCCTGTAGGTAGCGCCTGACTGTGTTTCTGCATGCAATTCGGTAGAATAAATCCATGGGTGCTTTGATGCTTGAACTTGGATATTTGGAATAACTCAATGTAATTTCAATTTTCCCCAAAACAAATAAAAATCCCATAACAATTGTATTCATTTGCCAAAATGAATAATGAAATGCAGATTTTGTTCTCTGTGAAATATTAGGTAGCGTTTGTAGGTAGCGCCACTTATGCAACACTGAGGCATAAACCAATATTGTGCTAACATAGGCTCCATGGGGGATAGAGTCCTCCCTATGAGGCTCTAAGAACTCTTGTAGTTTCAGAGCCTTATCCTTTGGGCTTGTGGAGTCATGCTCTCAACCTTTAACCTCTACAATCTGCTTTGATCTGTGACCTTCAACTGAAACATAATGAAAATGAAAACTAAAACTGACAAAATGATGAAAACGATGCTTGTCCAGCGAGCTTATTGCACACACCTACTCTAATTATTTGGAAACTAGAGCATTCAAGTTACATGAAACAACCAATGAAGCCATTTCAACATTTTTTTAACTGTTTGAAGTTTTGAAATGTGCTTCCTTAGGAACCAGAGATAATTCTTACTTAAAGGCACGTCAAAGAAACATTTGGAAATACACTTTCCAATGAAGAAATCAATGAGCCTAGGCCCATTTTCTGCTTGCAGACATGCTACAAATGGATCCTGAAAAACATCATCAATACTTGCCCCTACAACATTGCTTTGTGTAAAAGGGAAAAGTATTGCATTAGGTCCTTCGTCCACTGTTCTTGGTTGTTGTATGGCTTGCTAATTCTCTGATTCATCCTCAATGCATATGGCCTTGGTCCACTCCTGGTCATAAGGTGTATTAGGAAAAGGGCTTAGTGATGCTTGTATTTCTTTAATTTCAACCTTTCTCATCTTATCACATGGCATTTGATCTTGGCTGCTTGATGAAACTAAGCTTGTGTCTTCAAGAGGAATAGGGGGTTGATAAGGCAATTCATCACAATTATAAGTTCTTGGGAAACTAAATTCTTCTATCTTATCTTCTTATTGTGAGGGATATTGATCATAGCTTGGCTTGTGGTCCCAATTTCTCAGTTTTTCACCCTCTAAAATTAGATTATCATCTTTTTCTTCTTTTTCAGCAAAAATAATATGACATGAGGGTTGAAACAAGCTATTATTGCTTTGATGGAAAGGGTACTTCTCCAATATAAGGTCTTCAATAGACTTCTCATGTAAATCATCTTCATAATCATCATATAAAGGTGAATCAATGACCATTTGACTATTAATGGCTGAAGGGATTAGTGCAATAGCTGGGATAGCTGGTTGTTCAGGGAAAACATCCTCATAGTCATCAAAACTTGGCCAATCATGGCACATTGGTTCATTAACAATAGGAGGGACTAATAAGCTATGAATTCGGTCATGAAAAGTTGCAATACTATTCTCATGATGAAATAAATCTGAATCTAAGATAAACTCTTGACTTAAAGAATTGAGAAAAGGAGGAGACAAGGAAATGATGGATTGTCCATATTGATCTTTCTCTTGGGGACCTGGATTTTCACATGAATGATGCATTTGTTCTTCAAATTTAGGAAAAGCATTATGAAACTCATCATCTAAGTCCTTCTCTCTATAATAATCCCCTTCATCATCACTACTAGAAGAATCACTTGCTGAATCTTGAATATATGATGCATACCTCTCACAACAATTCTCAAAAAGTCTTTCAGATAGATAAATTATCTTGCAATGAGAATAAAAAACATCATGAAAGTCCTTCAAAGAGGAAATACTAGAAGCAGGGAGTGTTCTATACCATTACCTCGCATTGCCTTCCAATGAATACATGAACATTTTCATTAATATATCTTCATAATGGATGTCAAGCTGCTGCATCAAAGCATGAAATTCATGAACATGCTCAAAAGGGTTGTCATCATCACCTTCATAAAATAAGAGCAGCGGATCTTTCCATTCATCAATTTGAGGCACACGATGTGGATAACCATCTATGGCTGATAAATTGAGTGGGGAAAACCTCATGGCCAGGATAACCTTCATAGCCATTTGTTTTTTCTCATCCCCAATGGAGTCACCAACATATTCTAAAAATGGAGTCGCCATGGTGAATGTGCAGTATTGAAGGTGTCCAACTTCAGTTACCATCTAAATCTTGAGATGTACAGTGTCATTCTTCCCAAGTTCAATCTGCTCAAATCCGTCCCCAGCAACGGTGCCAAAATTGTTAGCACTAAAAGTCACACTTTGACTACTAAAGTGTAAGCTCAACACCCATCAGAATGTAAAATATAACTTTGGTTTTGAATAGGTGGATCAACAATATGGATAAATAAAGAGAGAGGTAAACAAACTACAGATCAGTAGGCTACACCAATGGGCAATGGAGTCACAAACATCCCACTCATCGAAGGCACAAAAGATTCTTAATAGAAAACAAGATTATATGTTGATAGGTGGAAGAAATGAAGAAGGAAAACATAAGATATATTGTTCAGTAAATAGATATCCTCTCAATTTAATGAATCAACAAATACTTGAATATAAACAATGACTGGTGGGAAAAATACAACAGATCCTCTGTTGCTTAGGGATCCATAAATCATTGACAGCCTTTGATCCTGAAATCTGCAATATATTCAAATAAGAAGAAATATAAAAGAAGATTTAAAATCTGAAATCATAGCTCTCATGAGTCTCCAATATAAGTAATTCTTACAATCAAAAAATTCCCATAGGCTTACAAATGAACACACACAAAAAACTGCCTATTCCTACTCTCTCTAGCCTCTCTTGGCTCATTCCTCCCCTTTCTTCAAGAGATATCTCCCTATTTAAATAGAAAATAACATCAAAATAACCTAAGGAGGTCAAATCCCATCTTTTTCATTATATTCTAAGCCTTGGAGATAGGTGGCAACAGTCAAAGAGACAAAAATCCAACAAACTGTTGATTTTCAGGAATTTGTTGAAAGTCATTAATAAATTGTTTCCACCTCATGCATGAGGCCTTTGCTGGAGCTAAATATTAGGTGCAAGTGTCCCCTGACATCTAACTAATCCTTTAGAATCCATTCAAACTCTCCTTGGCATGTGGCAACCTCCCAACAAAGTGAAAATCAAAACCATGACCGCTACAGGAAATTAGTACGCAGCGCCACTGTGCAAAGTACGCAATGCCTACTTCTATATCCAATATATCTCAAACCAAAACACATTTTGAAAAAATGAGAGAGGTTTTTGTTATTTGGAATTTTATGAACAAAAACCTCCTCCATGTTTCAAAAATTCATCCTAAACTTCTTATAACCCAAGTTTTAAATTAGTGACTCAAAACTGGCAGAATAACTCTGCACAATTTAGCCTCTGCCAGAATATTATGCAGCGCCTATAGGTAGCACCTGAATGTGTTTCTACATGAAATTCAGTAGCATAAATCCTTGTGTTATTTGATTCTTGAACTTGGATATTGGGAATAACTCAATATAATTTCAATTTTCCCCAAAACAAATAAAAATCCCATAACAATTGTATTCATTTGCCAAAATGAATAATGAAATGCAGATTTTGCTCTCTATGAAATATTAGGTAGAGCCACTTATGAAATGCTAAGGCATAAACCAATATTGTGCTAACATATCCCATCTCCCAAACTCCACAATTGAATCTGTGCAAATGTTGGTGGATCAACCACAATCGTCAATCTTTGAATCGATGAGATCTGATGGTCTAGATTAATTGTGGGATTGGAAATAACACATTGTTTAATTCTCCCTTCATGCTTTGCAATCAATCCCTGCCCTTGATATGGTTACTTCATATCCAACGATCACGACTTGGTCTGATCGTTGACTAGTCCTCCAATGGTCCTTCTCTTGTAATTTGATAGATCTGACGGTCGAGATATAATTCTTCCAAACTATGACTTCCCCTTGTTCTGATACTTCTTGACTTGTCTGATATCTACATCAACAGACAAGATTATTTTCATGCTACCTCTCCTGACATTTAGAGTCAATTCCTCTACACCTCGTGTTATGTCTTCTGCGCGACTACTCCTTAAAACTTTCTCAATGAACATGATTCTTCCTTGAATCCTTTGGAGTTTTTCTGTGGGGATTTTGATCTCGATGGCATTTATACAATGTACTCTTTCTTATGAGCTTTGATTCTCTACATATTGTTTGACATTTTCATTCTCTTCTACTTGTTATACTATTGACATCAATGACAATTCATCAATGATAACTCATCAATGACAATTCACCATAACAACTTATCATCACATCACAATGACATCGAATGTTGACATCAATAACAACATATCAATGACAATATGTCCAACAATATCCCCCTTTTTCAATATGGGAAACACACTAACTTCATAAACAAACTCCCCTTGTGATGATTATTCTTTCTCCTATGAAGTTACTCTCCCCCTTTGACATCAATGGAAAAGGGTTTATGCCCCTATGATCAGCCTCTATCTGTATGCATGTTGTTGACCAAAATATGAACTTGGGTAACTCCCCCTACAATCATGATCTTCCTGCCATAACTGAATGACTCCCTCTTTCAATATGTTCTCTCTACCTCTGACTACTCTTCCCCTTTGTTTATGAAAATGTAGTTCTTCCTGAAAAGACTCCTTCCCCTGTCAATTTACTAACTTCTTATCTTTGTCAAATAGAACAAGAGTATGAATCTTATTGATTTTTTTCATCTGCTTCTTATTCTTGTTTGATATTTCTTAGGAATATCAATTGAGGAATGATACCATTTCATTTAAATACCAATTTTGTTATCAATTGATCTCTGTTGAATGATACTCCTTGAACGTTTTTGCTACCTTTATTTTTCATGTTCTTGTATTCTACAACTGACCCTACTAATGAATTTTATTTTGACCACTAATCTATAGATAGTCAAGATTTTCCATATGTTAATTTTAAAAACTCTTGGCATAATCCTTTTTATTTTTTAGAAACCAATTTAAACTTATTTTTGTATTTTCTTTCTTTGGCTAACAAATTATGACATCATCAGAATTTGATATTGTCCCATATTATTCTATAGGAACTTCCTTTTCTTGGACTTCATTTATTTCATATTTAATTTCACATTCTTTATTAGGACCTTCACCCATCATGTTCTTATTATTAATTTCTTCATTTTAAGGTGTAATATCATCTTTCTTTCTTTCTCCTTCAAATTTTCTTCTCCATATCTTTCTATGAGATATTCTATTTTTTGGGTCTTCTCTTTCTAATTGTGTTTTTGGAGATTTGTCATCTCCTTTCTTCTTCCAACTTTTATTAGGTTTTCTCACTGACTTGAATGAATTATTTAAGGATTGAATTTTTGAACTCCTGCAGCTTTTGGATTTGTGTCCAAACCTATCACAGTTGTAACATCTCATTGTATGAAACAACTTTGATGTGTGCCCAACAAAATTACATGTCCAACATCTGATTGATTTTCTGGATTTTCATGTATATCCTTTCTCTAGTTTCTTGCAGTCCATTGCTTTATGGACAAAGCTATGACAAGAAAAGAAATATCCATTGAAGGTGTTTTGATTCTTGATTTTATTTTGTCTTGAGAGATCTATCATTTTATTTTCTTATTCCTTCTTACTTGTATAGCTTCCTTCCTTAACAAAGTTCATGACTTGTAATTGCTTTGTAATTGCACCTTTTCCTTTTGAGAAGGATGATCTTTTCTCATGTTTTTAATTGATGCTTCATTTGTTATTGTCTTCTTTATTATTGTATCCAAGACCAATTTTTTCATCATCTGATCTTTCACTCTTCCAAATCTTATCTAGGACAGCTGAGCTATTCTGGAAATTGACAATCTTATTTGTCTTTTCATTTATGTTTTTGAGATTGATTATTTCTAACTTCAATATTTGGCATAATTCTTCATTTTTAGTCAACTAAATCTTCAGGGATTCTTCCACTTATTTAGCATGTTCAAGTTGAGTCTTTAGATTGATGGATATTTATTTTGTCTCATCTAAGACTTCTTTGTATTTAATAGTTTTTTCATATATCTTCAATTCTTCGATATCTTTTGTTAGATCAAAAACTTTAGTTTTCAATATTTTGATTTATTCCTTGCATTCTAGTAGAATCCTTTTGAGGTTGATGGCTTCTAATTCAAACATTTGGCATGATTCTTACTTCTTAGTTATTTGGATCTTTTGGACTTCTTCCTTTTTATTAGCTTCTTCAATTTGAGTCATTAGATCTGCATTATTACTTTCATTTATCTTTTTGAAATTGATGATTTCCAATTCCAACATGTGGTAAGAGTTTTGTTTCCTTGTTAACTGGATATTTAGGTCTTCTTCACTTTATTCAATTTCATCAAGTTGAGTGTTTAGACTGTTAACTAATTTTTCTGATTCTTTCAGTACTTCTTTTATTTTACTATCACGTGTCTTTAATTCTTCCATCTCTTCTGTTAGATTAATAACTTTGGTTTTCAATATTTTTATCTCTTATTCTTTATTTTCTAACTGACACTTTTGTTCATGCTCTTCATGGTTAGATTGATCTAATTGTTGAAGTTTCTCCAACTCTTCAAAAGTGAACATAACTATATATTCAAAATGGTCAAGAACATCTACATGACATTTAATATGCATATAATTTCTTGGTTGCATATGAATATCTTCTATTGCAACTGTAACATCAATCTTAAGATTATGTAATTTTTATTTAGTGATTACTGAGGTATGCGTCAATTCCTTGATGAGGTTGTATTCTTCATTTATGAATGAGGATTGAATTGGATCCTTCATTTCATTCTAATTAGAAGTGTCTTTCAATGTATTATGTTCTTCAATATGATTGCAATTTTTCTTATCTTTATCTTCTTCCATGCCTTGATAAGAATTCTCTTCTTCTGAGTTTTTTTATTTATTCTGATAGGAATCCTCTTCATTAGAGTCTTGTTCCTCACGTTGATAGGATTTCTCTTCTTTTTTTGTTTCATTCTGATAACAATTTTCTAGTTGGATCCATAATTCTTTAGCAGATTTGTAGTGCTTCATCTTTTCGTTGACTTGGTATGACAATCCATCCTGGATTTCTTTTAAGTCTAATGAATTGTTTCTCCTTGCTTCATTTGCAGTTTTGGTTTTACTCTTTGAAGTAGTTAAGTTCTAGGGCTTACTTACTATTGAATCCCAAACTCCAAATCCTCTTGACTTTAGATATGTTTTTATATTTTCCCTCCATGATGAATAATATGTTCCATCAAATAAGGGAGCTTCATTTGTCGAGATAACAATTTGTCCACCGATTTCTTATGAATCTACCTTTAGTGTTTAAACTGTGTTGAAGGCACCCAATCTGATACGAATTGTTGAAATGGATACTTAACACTGAGAGGGGGGGCGGGCGAATCAGTGTCACAAAACTTTGGACAATTTTCCACTTTTCACAAATGAGAAACAAATATTTATTTCATTTTCTCAATCAATATATATATATATATATATATATAAGAATAAATACTTTATTTATTTATTTAAATTGAATGAATATATAAGATTAATCTTTTAATTTCATTTTCAAACAATTATGAAAGACCCAACTCTCTATTACAAGACCCAACTTGTAGTTCTTAGACCCAACTAAGAAATGAGGAATCCAACCCTCATAACAAGTCCCAACTTGTTGATCTCAGATCCAACTGAGATGTGAGGAATCCAATCCTCATACAAGAACCACCTTGTAAACAAGCACCAACCTGATAGAATGAACCTTCATTCAATCCATTATATATAAATATATATACTTCAACAAATTCAATTATGCTTTATTCTCATCATTCTTTCTTGTTTATATAGTCTTCCAATTGGTGTGAATTTGAATCATTGCATCTTTTGATTTTGAACCATTGTACCTTTTCATTTAAATGATAATATTAAATAATATCATTTTCCTTTTTATACTTTATTCATAATTCTCATGAATTAAATCTCTTTTAATCATGAATGTGTGTTGGTTATTTTGTCTTCATGAGTTGAACATAGACATGGATTGACTCATCATACCATTCTCATGCTTCTGTTGTGTTCTCAGTTCACCAACATATCATATTTGATCTTTTATTGATTCTCTGTATTTTTCTAGTCCTAACTCTCTATCTAATTAAATTTGTATGAGGCAATTCCTTCAAACGATTTACATATGAACAGATGCGTAAAACCATAGGCTTATTGTCTAAGCAATTTTCCCAGCATTGCCTCTTCTTTTTCTCTTTGTTTCTTTCTTCCATAGAACCATAGGTGGTGACCAGGAACTAGGCCAAGCGAGTGCTTGATCATTTATCTAAATCAACGGTCACATTTTAATCTCCCTATGAGATGGATGGTTGTCGGTACTTCGGGACTTTATCCTTTGTGACTTCCAGCCTCTTTAATCTTTCAAAACTCCCAAAGAAGATTTCTCCGAAGTAGATCGAATGGTCAATATATTATTTGCATGATGAATGATTCTTATTCACTTCAAAACTTTGACTATTCGTGGCTCCTAAAATCTAGAGTAACAATTCCTTCAAAGCGATTACCTACCAAATAAGTCATACAACAGTGGTGACCACTTTCTGTCAGTTAATACCTCCATTTACACTGTCCTTCGACTGTACTTGACCAATGGTTGAGAATTCTCTCAAATTAGATAAATGGTTAGTGTTAACTTCAGCCTTCGACGCTTCAGGTGATTTATGATGTTAGAAACTAGTTTCCTCCAAAGTACATACTCCCAAAGTGACGTAACTTACTAATGTCACTGATGACTTGGCACTGGCCGAGTGGCTGCCACATGTCACTTAGATTTGTGACTTACATGTACCTGAAATTCCAATTTAATCTTGACACTTGTCATCATCTGATTATTCCATGTGTCCTTGCTGACATGGTCTATTGACATGGATCTCTTGATGTGTGTGCTACGTGTCTTCACTTCATGACTTTAGAACTTTGACCTTTGGGTGAATTTAAATGTTCTCAACACATTCTCACCGAAGTGGTCATCATTGGAGTTGACCACGATCTTGATCCAATAGTCATCATGTATTCTCCAGATATGATGGTCCTTCTTTATGGATTACTCTATCCTTCCACTCAACTTGATCCAACGGTTGAGAATGCTCTCAATGAATATCAATGATCATGAATGATTGTGGGGTCCTCAATTAGCTCGACGTTTAAAATTATCATCGATTTCTACAATCGAAACTTCTCATTGGTAGTGGAACTGATGCCAACCATAG
Source organism: Picea mariana (assembly GCA_032191745.1). Classification (NCBI taxonomy): domain Eukaryota; kingdom Viridiplantae; phylum Streptophyta; class Pinopsida; order Pinales; family Pinaceae; genus Picea; species Picea mariana. Next base: position 8,094 of record JASDQU011246553.1, on the reverse strand, counting down.
ATCTATTGGTAAGTGACCATCGACAGTCGATGTATATTTTAGAACCATAACTTGTGCATGGTTTATCCTGTCGCCCAAACTCCACAATTGATGCTGTGTGATTGTTGGTGGATCAACCATATTCATCAATCTTTGAATCAATGAGATATGATGGTCTACACTAATTGTGGGATTGGAAATAACTCGTTGTTTAATTCTCCCTTCACGCTCTGCAATCAATCCTTGCCCTTGATCTAGCGCTTACGTATCTAATGATCATGAATTGATATGATCATTGACTAGTCCTTCTACGGTCCTTCTCTTGTAATCTAATAGATCTGACAGTCGAGATATAATTATTCCAAACTATGACTTCCCCTCGATCTAACGGTTCCTGATTTGTCGGAGATCTACATCAACGGACAATATTCTTTGTATACTACCTCTCATGAGGTTTAGAGTGTATTCCTCTGTACCTCACGTTATGTCTTTTTCATGACTACTCCTTAAAACTATCTCAATGAACATGGTTATTCCTTGAAACCTTTGGAGTTTACTTGTGGGGATTTCGATCCCAATGGCATTTCTACAATGTGTTCTTCCTTCTGAGCTTTGATTCTCTGCATACTATTTGACATTTCCATTCTCTGCTAACTATTATACTATTGACATCAATGACAATTCCACAATGATAACTTATCAATGACAATTCACCATAACAACTTATCATCACATCACAATGACATCGACTGTTAACATCAATGACAAAATATCAATGAAAATATGTCCAACAAAACTATCTCCCACGCAATGCTAATGCGATTTTCTACCATTCCAAATATCTATGCTCTTGTTGTGCATTATCTAGTTTCCACCTCATGGATCCAAGATAGTAGATGGACCTCACCCAAACTGTCTTTGTAATGAATGGGCGTGGGTGGATTAGTTTGTCATTTGTATTTTTTTTTTAATGTTTTATTATTATTTTTTGTTAATTTAATTAATATATATTTTTATTAAATTCATCAAAATAGAAATTTTAATTATGATTTTTTGTTAATTTTAATTAATATATATTTTAATTTAGAAATTTTGCAAGTTTGGCGATGGGGTATTAGAGGTTATATGTGTTATATTTTATTGGGTTAGTAAGGGATTATAATGGGTATGGGTAATATCATTTAGGGATACAAGTTATAATGATTGTATGTGTTAATCGGTGTTATATATTATGAAGGTTCGTGTTGATAAGTTAAAGCGGTAAAGGTATATGTGTTATAGTTGTTAGGGGTAATGGGTTATAAGGGTTGATAGTGATGAGGATTATAGGATTTAGGGATGACTGAGGTTAGTTTTAATGTGGGTTAATGTTGGTGTTAACGATATTTCTTGTAAGGAGGGTTAGAATGCAAAGGAATGGGTTAAAAACTCACTTGTCCTAAGTTCGGATGTAAATGTGCCCGTGGTAAGTA